>JAPMAG010001163.1:966-12955 GCA_036584685.1 Rhyacophila sp. Rhy_31_5 | reverse complement strand
TCACATTGTGAAGATCCATATGCTTCGTTTCGGAGCGGATATGGTTAAAAGAATATCATTATTATTACATTTTTATAAGATACATAATTTATTTACAGGTAAGATTCTTTTCCAAAGAATTCATTGAGTGAGCCCAGTGCTTGCGATTTAAAACACTCAGCTAAATCTCCAGACAGGCATGCTTGATTTGTTCTAGCTAAGTACGGGTCTTGATTTGGCCCGGTTCCAAGTCCAATCCAATCTAATATATTTCTGCCTTCCCTGTCCTGAAAAATATATTTTTTATTTGCATTTAAATAAAATACATACAGGTTGTTTTAAGATTTTAAATTCTCAAACCTTATATATAGTCGTTCCTTACGTTTATTATTAAAACTGTAAAATTCGTATATATATTTATACTAAGTCAGACAATATGGTAAAATTCAAACAATTACTTAGTACATTTACAGTGTGTAAAAAATATTCTTATTTGTAATTTTAAAAGAAAGATTAAATATGAAGAAATTAGTCTTATCACGAGTAGATGATATATATTAATTTAACATTACACAGCAAAACCTTTCTACTTTTCCGATACCTATATTATATACTCGTAATTATACAGCACAGTGAAATATATTAGATAAATTTTACTTATGGAAAGCATATTGTGTAACAATTTTTTTTTAAATGTTTGCTTAATTTAAATTGATTGTTAATTGCATACTCATACAAGTTTTGTTCAAAATTATAATGTCTGGAAAATTTTGAAGGAACTCAAATAAAAATATCTTACAGCAGTGTCCCAGGATTAGTAATTATCTTATGTATATTTTTTATTAAGAATATGGTAAATGCTAAAGTATATAAAAATTCGTATACCTCAGTGAATGAGGAATATATTTTTATCATTCATCCATTCACATAAAATAAAATAAAAAAACGATATTTAGTACGAAAATTTTACATGATAATGTATTTTTCATTTAGTTTATATAAAAAAAAATCACGGATGAAATGTACAATGTTATTATTATTTTATATTTATGATTGAGAGTTTTGATATTGAGTGCTGTGTTTTAGTTTAAATGTTTTTTTTACATGGTGAAAATAGTAGTAAATTTTTGTACTTTTATAAAATACTGCTCTGAAAACTTTATATCAATATCATCATATATTAATAACCGAAATACTATGATTGTACTCTAATGAATGTTGATTTAAATCCTACTGAATCTTACGTCTGTGTTAAAAATTTATAAATAAATGTATGTCGACCTAGATTATAAGCTTAAACGTTTGACCAAATATCTTAGATTTATTTATTTAAAATATTCATGAACCTACATTAACTTCAAATATTTTTATTTGATCATATCTACTGACGTATAATTCTGTATATATATTAAATATAAACCTAACAGAGAAAAAAGAAAAGTACATACAGGTGTGTGAAAATAGGATACTCTGAAAAATATTTAGATCAGTTAAAAAAATTTATAGCTCTAACGTTGATTTTTTGATAAGAACGAAACTTAGGTAGGTGAGTTGAATTATAAGCTACGATCTATTTAAAATTTAGTCACAGGTAGCATTACTATAAGTTACTGGATGGAGAAAAATAGAGACAAAAAAGTCTAGAGGGTGGTTGAGCTATTATCCATGAACCGAAATGAATCATAGTGCTATATTTTAATAATAATACTATATTGGAAAGAATGTGGCATCGACATTTATATAAATAATTTTGAAAGTATTGAAAATAATGTGTTGGTGTACGAAAACGTAAATAACATTAAAATTTAATAAGTATATGTATTTAATTAAAATTATACATGAAAGCGAATGTGATATTTATGCAAAATCACCAAAAGGAAACGATACATTATGTTGAATGACAGTCATCGTTATTAACTTCGTCAATGTCACTTTCTTCAGTAAAACCAGTTTTTTTCGAAAAAAAAATAAGTTGAACTAATTTGTAATGTTTTAAACAAAACTTTCCAAACATGATAAGTTTAATAGTAAGAACGTGGCCTGTCTTGACATTTAAATGAATATATTTATATATGTTTATTTTTTTCATGCAATGCTTTATATTAATGTTAATACTGAATCAAATAAAAGAATACTAAATGAGACGATGTTTTTAAAGAATTACTAAATAACATATAAGCCCATTTGAATATATTTGTTGACCACTGAAAGATTTCTTTCTAAAAAACATTTGATACCAAATTGTTTATCTTGAATTATTTAGTGGTTATTTATATTTCAGACTTTCATATTCATTGTCAAGTATATTTTTACATAATATTTATTGTTACTTTCATATATTCACTTATTTAGGGATACATTTTAATATATGAAAGAACAATTATAGTAATTTCATTTAAAAGACTGCTTTATATATCATTTTGATTCATCCTCATGATTAATATTTTACAATATTAATTGATGTTATAAAACTATAAAATATTTTGAAGGATATTTGACTGACAAGTAATAAAATTTTAATTGAATTAAACTAAAAATATACTCACTCCATTACGACCTTGTGGAATAACCTGTGGAGTGATGGCTTCATTTATTGATGATGATGGTGGTTGATCGGGCAATCTAATTCCACCTTGACCATGCGACTGCAGCGCTACCATGGATGCAGCAACAGCCATTAAAGCCCATTTTGCCCCAGATAACATGACGTTGTTTGCCAAATACGTTCACCTGGATGAAGCAAATCTACAAAATTGGAAATATAATGGTTTTTAATACATATATGTATTGTTAATTATAAAATAATAAGACATATTATATCATTATATATTCACATTATTTTTAGAACTCTTATATGTAAAAGATATAAAAATATACACATACACTTTATAGAATACACTTTTACAGTTTTACGTCCCTTGCTATCAAATAAGTACAGAATAACATAAATTTTATTTTAATGTACTCAAATGAGAAATTTATGACTTTTACTTCCAAAATATATGATTAAAGTACGAAGAATTGACATTTTAGGTTCTCAATATATTTCATTCAATGAGAAATATTATACAAATAATTGTATTATACTTTTTAAACATTTGATTAGTATTGGTTCATCTAGCCTGATCGCCTTATTTCAAAGCCATTTTTTTTTTCAAATAAAACGTTATTACTTTTTTATATAAATACTAAATAGATCCATCAATGATGTATTGAAGTTATAACAATTATATCATATATTTTTAGGATAGAAAAAAATACGTTAACATTACAAAAAAATAGGTTAATAAAAAAAAGTAAAAGAAGCGTTGAAGAATTCTCTTATACTCTTCTTAGAATCATTTTTTTCCATATACGCTCCAATATGAAGCATATAGGATCTTCATAGTATGAATATTTTTTTAACATTAATTTTTTACGACTAATAATTGTTAATTATTAGCTCAACCGATTTGGGTTCGTGTCCTGGCTAAAATACAAATGAATAAACATTTGTAAAATTTGCGACTAGGACGGGCCTTGAACTCATGACCCTCGGCTCGTGAGTCGGATCATTATCCACTTACCCATGAAGGCGACTAGAATCATTATGAATATTTTAAATAAACGAAAGATTACACTGTTCACAGAAACACATAAAATGTCACATATTATTCACATGAGTATTCCTTTGATACAGAAAAACATAAATGTCAGATAAATCAGCCTCATGCTTTCAAATTTGTTACAGAAGTATTCTTTTCATAATGGAATGGGATCTGGCACATCAGATAATTTTATCAATACCCAAGAACCAGTTTGGATTAAATTGAAAAAAAAAATCAAATGTGCAAAAGCATCTTGTTCTCAGGCGAAAAAATTATCTCACTAATCAAAAGGTTAATATAACTTATAATATTTAGTGTTATAAGTAATAAATTACATATCTAAAAAAAATTGAATAAAATAAAAATTTATTAACCTTATGACATGCATGAGTAATAAAGTGAGTGCTTAGCGCATCCGACTCATGAATCGAGGATCATGGGTTCAAGACACGTGCTAATTGCAATTTTTTTCAAATGTTTATTCATTTGTATTGTACCCAGGACACGAACCCAAAACGGTTAAGCTAATAGTTGATAATTATTACTCGTAAAAAAACTGTCAGAAAAATCTTCACATTGTGGAGATCGATATGCTTAATTTCGGAGCGGATATGGTTTAAAAAATAAGTAATTACATTATTTTCGAAACCAATGACTTAAGCATCAAATCAATTTTAAAATATTAAATTTAACTCGTATTGATAATAATCACTGTAATAAGGCTACTAAAATATCTTAATAATCTTTTGTTATTCAAGCACAATTTGGTTTCTTGTATCAATTAAAAGTACATTGAATGGAAAATTATGTCCATAATAAACGATAATCATGCTGCAATGCATTTTAGGTACAATCAAAATTCATTCCACGTAACGAACATCAAAGTGTGTCAAAAAACGGCATTTGCTCACAAAAATAAAGCGTAAGTATACAACCGAGAAATTATAATGAATCATGATTATACGCATATTTGTGTACAGAGTATTTTATTCGGCTTATGCACAATTTTGAATATACAAAATACCAATATGTTGTATTTTATTTCTTCATACAACACACTTTTTGGTTATTTTGAGAGAGACTCAAGTACAATAAGAAAATATAACGCGTAGTTGTTATTCTTAAATACGTAAAATTTATTAAATTTGAGCATCTTAATTAATTACTTTTTGCCAATACGTCTAATATCAAACATACCATATCCAAATGAATAATTTTACAAACAAATACGTGTATAATAAATAAAAAAAACAATACTTGAATATAAAAATAAAAACAATATTTTGGAATCACTGTCACATTTATTTTTAAACAAATTAATAATAGTCGTATCAACTTGAGTCACGTGCATTAAAATGAAAACATCAAATTATTATTGCGTACTTAAGTGTTACATAATGAATGACACTTTCTTATTACATACGAACATCATAACAAGTACGTAAATAAAATAACAATATGCTCGCAACTCATTATTAGTAATATTTTTATAATATAGACATCACTGACAAAATTATATAGTGCTAATATAAATATATCCAAAAATAATATACTTTCATTTTGGAAATTACCATTTTTTAAAATACAGGCGAGTTTTCATTTATGTAAAATACACTTGTATTCTTACTAGATTGAAAATTGAAGTAAAATATATTTAATATAACATTATTTTATAACTGCTTTAAAAACTAATACTTTTCTTAACTTTATCCATATATTTTTTATGTAAGTGTTACTTTGCCGGTAATATTAAACTTCAATCACATAACAAGTGTAATCAATGTTCTCAGAACTTTTATAATATTCTCTCAAGCATTTATGACTTTTATTAGGCATCAATAAACTTTATGATTTTAAGAAAATTTATCATCGACCATTATTTTTCTTTAAGAATATCTGTGAAGTTTCTTTTCATAGATAAATAGATAATGATTATTGTGAAAATATTATTGTTTTATAAACTTTTGAAATAAATCAATATATTTTTTAGTCATCGTTATTTAACATAAAAACATTTCGAGCTAAATATCCAAGAAGACGTGTTCTAATATTCAGATGAATACTTGTATGTTGCCATAAAAGCTTTTATGAAATAATACTTTCGTGAAACACAACAATGCCTTCTAATACCACTCCGGTTAATCGTATGATGAAAATTGCACTCGGCAATTATTGCTTTATTAAAGCACTTAGATCATATACTCGCATATATATGTATACATAGTAACAATTTTTATGTTATTATGCAATACAAATATAAATGCAATTATAATATGCGAGTCTTAAAGTTCTACAAATTAATTATATGTACTATCTATCTTTGTTGGAAAGCTATTTTGTTTAATAAATAGCTTAGTTTAAAAATATATTTTTAAAAATTAAGACTGGCTTCATTTATTAACAAACAACAAAAGTTATTAAATATTGTGTAAACATAATCTTCATTGTTAATCAATTAAATATAGTGTGCCAGACGAAACTATAAAATCTACTTTGTGTTAGATAATATAAATGTATTATTATTTCAATATTAAGTTTTCTTTTGTAATCTATTCCTGGTTAAAAATCTAAATCATTATTATAAATTAAACAAATGCTATAAAATTCTTATTAAACACTAAATGAATTCGTTCATTTGTAAAACATAAATTAAAAAATATAAACAAATAAAATATTGTATGTATTCATTTATACTATACTTAAATAAACCTACGTGTATACAAAGTACTGTATTGTATTAAAGTCTACGGGCGAAAATTAAAGTCCCGCCCACTAAATTTAAAATAAAAAAACTATTCAATTATAATCGTTTATAATACACGACTTACAAACTGAGAACAAAAATGTATAATAAAAAGCACTTGTTATATTATGTAGTTAGAATAAAAAAATATATTTATACATGAAATATGTAATTATTTACAAATTACCGTATGAATATTTGATTAAAATTTTTTTTCATGATAAGTTATACGTTTTTTTCGTATTTTATTTCTAAAATCTATTATTTATACATATACATAAATAACGTACAGTATTTTCTCATAGAAAATTTGTGTATCAAAAAAGATATTCTGTCATGTTTCATGTTTTGAAACGTGTAACAACTACTAAGAAAATAAATAAAAAATATTTACCCAAAGACTCTGCACTAAAACACATTTCTTTAAAAATCAACAAATATTCTGGTCCACGCCACTAAATTGAACTGTTGTAATGATATGTGTAGAGCAACGGTATGGAATCTTAATCATTGTTAGCAAGAACTGTCTCGTGAACGGAATCGTCACGTACATAGATGGTGAAATGTTGATGATGACACTTGACAGTGACGCAAGGTCTTGGTTGTATTTTGAGGTTACGTTTTGACGGCACTTTCTGTTTGCTGGTATGAGCGATCAACGCCGTGGCACACCTCGCGACGACTCTTTGTAACGACTACGCAAAGTATAACATTACTTACTCGCCTCAAGGTAGAGGAGATTCACCGAGTACAAGAACTCGGTAGATAACTGTACAGTGTTTGAGACAGACTTACTGAAGAAACGTGAATGAATGTCGACCAATAACAATACACTGTAAAGTAGATTCTCAAAGCATATCATAACTGCCCATAAAATATATCAAATACTTGAAAATAATCATAATACATTGTGGTACATATTTATTTATTAAACATAACTATGGTAATTAGAAAAAAGTTGAAATACAACAATTTGAAATCGACTTATGCATTAAAAATTCATATAAAACAGAAACAAATCTGAAAAAAAACTTTTTGAAAGTTGTCAGCAATCAGCGAAAAAACTTTCGGTATTACTCGTAAGTTGATAAAATATTTTTATTCTTCGAAAACATTTAAAAAATAAACTTTTGCTTCCATAATACAGTGTAATTTTATGAAATACATAATTAAGAGAATCGCGAGATTGTTAAGAAGTTTTACTTCTCGTTTCATAATTCATACAATCATCAGAACCAATAACAATCAATTACCTTGAATAGATGTCTAATAAAAATAAACTATTTTATATTCTGATTTTTATATATTAGTCTATATTATTTTAATAATATAATTTTATGACTTATTTTTAATAGTTTAAAATGGTGGAATTATACATTTTTGATTTCTGAGAAAATACTTATTTTCATATTATTATAGAAGTGTTTCGTTTTTCATAAATAAGAAGATAATGATTCAAAACGGGAGTAATTACTTGTACTTCTAGAAAAATATGATAAATTTTCCTAATTAAGTACTTTAAGTCTTAATAAAGAAATGTTATAGATATTGTTGTAAAACACAATGTTTTTTTAGAATTTTTCTTTTGATATTTGATATTTTCGATATTGATATCAAAAATCAAAAAAAAAATAGTTTAATATTGAACTATGGTTTTATTTTCCAACGTATTTGTATTTTTATATTGATTTTTTTTAAATTTTGTTGAACGATATCATATTCGAAAAGACTTCATTGTTTAATTAGATAGAAATCAATATCTCTGAAATAAAACGGATGGCTATAGAGCTCTCAAGCAGGCTAAAAGAAATGCTGTGTTCTTATCGTTGAAGAGTCTATTTTTGTTCCTATCGAAATAAACTGAATTCTGATATAAAATATGTATTACATATATAGCTTGGTGGAGAAGAAGGAAAATTTTGTGCAGGTATTTGAAAATAGAATACTTTGAAAAAACACTTGAAAGGCCCAATTTTTTTGTATCTTTACCAATATTGAGTTACATAAGTAATTAAGCCCAAACGTAGTTTTTTTTTTGAGTACCAATAAATTCAGTTCTTTTAAAAATGTTTTTGAAAAAAGTCCAGTTACCGTTCAGTCACCCCAGAGAGACATAAAATATGAGAGTCATGATATATAAATTTTGAGCCTAAAAAACTTGAAAGAAAGACTTCATAGCAGAAAAGTTTATGGGAAGGTTATTCAGTTGAAATAATACAATAAAAACTTACTTATTATTTTTAAAAAGCATTTTGCTATTATTTTTAAATATACTACACTATGTACTTAAGAAGGTTTTTACCGTCTTGGCTGCGCTAGTATCTTTATAATACATACTAGTAATGGAAAAAGTGCATTATATACTTCAACTTTGTATGAAATATGATAATGCATCCTACCGATTATCTACTAGTGTTATAAAATAACATTTTCTACTAAATTTGAGTAGTTACTAGCATAATTTTTAATAACTATGATATAAAATCTTGATTCGTTTAGAATAAGTATCAATATTTTATCATTGTTTTTTTTTAGTTTGTCTAAATTTGAGCTAACTGATTTTGTTTTTATTTCCAATTATATGAAATTGATTAAGTTAAATAAAAAACAAATTTTCACTTTGAAACAAAGATTTGAAAAATAAAATATGTATAGCTAACTATATTTACAACCACCAAAAATTAATGTAATTTCTCACCAAGATATTCATTTCATAAAGAGAAATTGAATTTGAAATTTGGTTCAATCAATGTCACTATAAATTTAACGTAAAGCGAAAGTCGAAGTTCACTCCACTTGTAATTATTTCAGTTTTTAATTAAACAAACGATCCAGTTTCAACTTTATTGCTTTCCACTTGCACCCTCATCAACAAAAAATACTGCTAAGGGCCTTAGAATCAGTTTTCGAAAACATTTTTCGAATCAAATTCACAAAGCATGATGAATCAAAATGTATACATATATATTGAGTTTTTTCTAACAAAATCATTGTTTGATTTAATAATATTTTGTAATCAAATACCCTAATAATTAAACTGATCAGTGATTCCCCAAATTTAATAGACAGTTTGATTAATACAGATATTATTGTTATTTTAATATTCAATATAACTGTACATATATATACTGGTATATATCCATATTCATATATAATATAAAGGGACAAATATTTTAAGCATATGTTACTTAAATATTTTTCATTTATATTATAGATTTCATCATTTTGCAGAAAACATGCTAAATCTGAGGATTTATTAAAAAAAATGAAAAAGCTTCAAAATTATCAGTGTTTAGGAAAAAATATATAGGATCACAAATGAAAATGTTTGATCTAATTTGTATTTTTAATAATACAATTTAAATTAAAGTACATCCATTCATATCTGATTTCATATATAATTTATTGATAATTTATAAAATACTTTAAAAAAATATTTTACGAGTAACCACTTTTCATTGAGAGAGTCAGTTTTTATTTATAAAGAAAAAAATACATCTTAAAAACTACAATGTTTTGTTAAATGCATGTTAGTTTTAAACCTTTTTATTGCCTTCATAGATGAGTAGATAGTGCATCCAACTCACGAGGCAAGGGTCTAAGATTCGAATCTTATAGCCGGTAAAATATGCACAAGTTTTTTTATGTGCGAAATCAGAACATAGATCGAATTAGTTGAGCTAATTAATATCTGACAATTATTACTCAAAAAAAAGCTATTAAAATGATCTTCACATTGTGGAGATTCACATGCTTCATTTTGGAACAGATATGGTTACAACAATAAATTTTGAACAGAAGTTTGTTATTTTTGTATATTTAATTATTTCAAATAATTAGAGGTTATATTTTCCGTGGAAAAATAGATTCATTATTAATAAATGAAAATAGAAAGTGCGTTTTAACTAAATAAATCTATATAACGTAGTGATAGCTTTTATTATAGTTACGGGTTGCTTTTTATTTAGCGTTTGATCAATCTACAAGTTATTTTAAAATTTTACTGTTGTATATTGAGTATTGTGTTAAATTAATAAAAACTTCTCGTGCATTGATATTATTTTACATTATGTTCCAATGAATTGTAAAATGATAGTAATTTTACCATTAAAGTTTATAAGAATAAATAAAGCTTCATCGTATTAAGAGAGAACTTTTTGAATCACTTAATAAGTTATTATTAATATTTGTTCCGATATACCCACGCTTCGACTATAAGAATATAAAATAATGTAACACCAACATCCCACACAAGTGTAAAAGTTTTTTGCAAAGTTTGATGTCAAATTTTCTACCATCAAAATACACATTACATATTGAATACAGTTAGGGATAAACAATTTTTTTGGCAGGGAAACTTTAATATATTTTCCTGTAAACTTATTTATTATATTTCTTTATGGCTACAAAAATTCTCACCGGTTACTATATCCAAACTGTTTTCACACTTGCTTTCTCTAAGAACTCCTTTACAATATTACTTCCACCGCTTTCCCAAATATACCTTTTATACTTGAGATATAGCAGTATAATATAATCTTTGCATATCACCCCTCCACCTATGGCTTTTGTCAAATAATTTTGTAATACGTATATATGACGGTTAAAATACTCGAAATACAAACCGCATCATATAATACCACACTAAGACAAATGCTTAAGACTTTGCTCAAGTGCTTTCTCGTTCTGTTTATCAAGAAATTCTTTCTATAAAAGAGATACGCATTTTTGTCACTCTTCACAAAATTGTATGTTGATCTTCTCATGGAATGTTTGATGCAAATGAAACAAAATCAATATTAAGTCAATTTTAGTGGAGGGTGTAAATTCATTCATGTTTTATATATAACAAAAATCCTAAGTCTATATAGAAAGATAATTAACCATGTATTTCATTGGTTTTATTTGCAGACAAGGTACATAATTGCTTACAATTTATTTTTGCCCTTAGGATTCTTTTTTTGAAACCGCTTGTTGACTTTTTTTAGGGATACGATGAGTGTTTCCTTAGAATTTTTCCCACCATTTCTGTCGTTACGTGAACAATTTTACTACAATAATTTCAGACGGCAACCGGATCTCATTTCACAACCCACGTGCTGGATTTGATGTTAATAATTCGTTACTCACGCTTCACACATGTAATAATTATACAATAAGTTAACTGAAGATTTCAAAATAAACATAATATGTACAGCAAATATATTATTTATCACTCAAGAAGTTCTACGTTTTGTTTATTTTAATACCAAAATCAGCGTTAGAAGTGTATTATGTTATTACTTTAAATCCAGTTTTGATGTTTGATTTATTTAGCAGAGCACATATAAAATTTTGCATTTAAATTTTCAAGAATATTCGTCTAAAAATTTTATTAATTCTTTTAGATAAAATTATTTTACCCATTTACAAAAACTTGAAGTCTATTTTCGAGTTTATTTTTTGAGTAAACGTTGAAAATAATCGTTGTCTAGTCAATAGATATATTTTAAATTCAAAGACATAATCATTACACAATAAAGAACGATTTTTTACATTACGCAGTGTTTGTTTTATTATCTGGGACACTAGATTTTGCCGGACTTTGGAATAACCCATACACTTGAATAACTTAATACTTAATTTTTCATGGTGACGTTATTTATCTTCTGAGTAAAAATACAATCTTAGTATTATATCA
>JAPMAG010001162.1:2767-12957 GCA_036584685.1 Rhyacophila sp. Rhy_31_5 | reverse complement strand
GCATTTTTGGCTTAATTCCTTTTGACAGAACGTGTATTTAGTTGTGTACATTATGTTTCTCAAATAAAAGTACTTTTCAAAAAAATGAGGGTAACACCATTTTACCTAAACAGGATTGATACTGTAAACATCAAAAAATAATGGTTTAACGCGCTCAAAGCTTGAAGCCATAAAAATAATATATATTCTAAATTAAATAAATACTAGTAATAAATAATTAATACAAGAAATAAAAATATATAATAGCAGAGCTGCATAGGATGGTATCACCATGCACCGAAGTGATGAAGAAATTTATATAAGTTATAGACTATATAATATATGTATATCTAATAGGCAAGAAGTACCCTGTATACCCGATGAGTTAAATACTCAATCATATTAGCCGTCTAAGCCTGAATCCGATGAGTTTACTTGTAAGTCCGTCTGAAATTTTTCCCAAAAAAGTGAAAAAAATTTGGAATAGACCTTAAAATTAGTATTGGTAGATACAAAGTCAACATGCCTCACAGAATCCATGTGAGAACGGATTCTGGTAAATAGCTCTGTATGGAAGAAAATCATTAATCGACAGTCCCCTAAGACATGCTTGGCAGTCTGTTGGTCATGGCCGAAAGCACAGTTAAACGTATCTAATAGCACAACTGCTGGCAGATCAGTTGTTAATTTTCAAATGAAAAAACTGATTTTCTCAATTTCTTATGTAAGTTATCCGGTACATAAATATTAACATTAGCCAAAATTGCTAAGTTATCATCGTACTATGCTTTAGTCGAAAAAACATATAGCTAAGATATAAACTATATCTTTATTAGACAATTGTTCACTATTAAAAATATGTAAAATTATTGCAATAAAACGCCGAGTTATCACAGATAAAATTGCATAAATAATAGCTAAAACATTAAAAACTGTAAACTGGTTTATAAAATTTATTGAAAAAATACAAATTTTTCTTCAGGGATACACGGCAAATTTTTAGTAGGTATTGTCATTTAATTACCAGTTTTTTATTATACGAGTATATTAATTGGTAGATTATCTCATCAATATCTTCACGCGTAATATTTTTGAAGTATTCAATATTAAAGAAGTGTGCTAAATTAATTTGACACAATTTTGCATCACATTTGAATATGACACCTCAAGTATACGATCTTTGAATGTAATAATAATGTAGTACTTCTAAATGCGTAGGTTGACGACTACTGGTATAATCTATAATATTACGAATATAATTGCATTGTAGATATATAATATTATAATTTTTTCTTATATTTAGAACAACAAACAAGCAAATATTTTTTTTGTAAATAAATAAAAAAACATTTCTTGGTTAAAATAAATAAAAGAAGAAAATACAACTTTTCAAGCGCAAAGAGAAATTTAAGTATTTTAAAAACCTAGTCACAAACTGGATTCATAAAAAGATACTGCCAAAGAAAAGAGTGTTTACTTAGTGGCTTTTTCAAGTGGAAGAGATAAAAAATCCTTTTCTAATGCTACACGAAAATGACAAATAATAGTAAAAGAAATATTTGCTAAAACAGAGTTTCTTAAGCTTATATCCGCGAGCACATGTGTACCCGCTGACAAAGCGACGAAAAACTTCAAATTTAATCATATTTGTATTATTTAATACATTTTTTGTCCGTTGTAATCCAATACGACCCATGCGGATTTTTTATGATTGTGATTATCAACTTACACTCCTAAATTTGAAAAGTTCGTAAGTGAAATGCATTGTCGAAGATCACACTAATTGAGTTTTGTTATTTTGAATATATATTATTACTCATTTTTTTATGATTCAAATGAAAATAAATGCATAAATTTCTGATTTACAATAATAAATAGATATAAACTATTTATATCCAAATCTGAAATACGCTGTAGCCGGGATAAGGTTAAGAACCCCTGTACTATAGTAAAGTTACAACAAGGTAACCACGATTCTGACGTTTAAATAAGCCAGGTCATTTAAATTAAGTACGATATTAAAATCAATGCTCGTCAAGCTTACTCAAGCAATGAAGAAAATTTTATATTTAAATTTTCCTAAAAAGCCGAAGTTATCAAAACATTTCCAACATATTGGTAAAGTTTATTTATAAAAAGGTGTCACATTTTTCGCCAGAAAATTTGCATATGAATTGAGAGCTTTTAAGAAAGTAAGCTCTCTGAAGTAGACAGGGCTGCCACTTCACCTATTATAAGAAGTGTTGCAAAAGTCAGACGATACGAAGTGTCACAAAATATTTATATCTTACTAAAAAATTATAAAATAGAATAGCGAAATTTGTGTAAGGTATGCATGTTAATTGTTGCCCTCGTGAGTGAGTGAACAGTGATACAACTCACAAGCCGATGATGACGGGTTTGAGGCCCGTACTAGTCGCAAATTTTACAAATGTTTATTCACTTGTATTCTAACCAAGGCACAGACCCGAACCGGTTGAGCTAATAATAGATGATTTTACTCGTAAAAAATAACCATCAAAACAATCTTCACATCGTGGAGATCCAAATGCTTTGTTTTGGAGCGAATATGGTTAAAAAAGAAAAAAACTACACACTCAAGTCTCCTAATCTTGAATATATTAACAATATTAGTCGTAAATAAGTTCAGTGGTAATACACGTGAAAAATTCATACTTTTTTCTATAAAATTTGTTTGTTTTTTAATCAAACTTCAAAATTTAAATATATACAAAACAACGGGTTTTACATTTATCCTGCATTAATTTTTTTCAACACAAATTTATATCAAAATAGATTCTTCAGTACGTAGCTTTCTATCCTGCTTGGGAGCTTCAAGTTTTAATAATATTAAAGAGAAGTTAGTTTTTAAATAGTTTAAAGGTGAAATCTTTCAAATGTGGAATTGCTTGATATGTGGGTGGGTTATTTATTGACAAAACTTGGGTAATATGCTTACTAAACACTCAGATATAGATTTATTATAGTTTGGATGTTTTATAAAGTTAAAAAACTGTAGAGCAATAAGCATTAAATGTTTGAGTTATAATAGTATTAGTTGTAATGCTAGCAGTTAAATAAATAATAAAAATGAAATACTCACTGAAAGTACACAAGTTTATAATAAAAGTAATTCCAAAAGGAGAAGACTTATTTCAATTAAAAATATTTATAATCATATCCGCTCCAAAACGAAACAAATCGACCAAATTTACGTAAAAGGGAGTAACCCTCATATAACAAATTTTACGGGAAGCGTAAAACACGTCTTTTTAACGATTTTTAGTCATGGTCACATTAACACAAACATGAAGTGCATGATTACCGATAAGTTAGTGTTTCATTTTCCTGATTTGATAAATAGGAAGATAATTAAAGAAAATAATTGAAATTTACGTTTAATGCTTTTTGTCTATTCCATACAATCTTAGTAGATAGTTTTTTTTCAAAATCTAAAGCTGAATTTCAATAATAATTCAGAATTTTAAGCTTAATTCCTTTTGACAGAACGTTTATTTAGTTGTGTACATTGTGATTCTCAAATAAAAGTACTTTTCAAAAAAACTGAAGATTACGCCCTTTCACCTAAATATGGTCGATTTGGATCTTTACAATGTGAAAATTATATTAAGAGATATCTTTTTTACGAGTAATAATTTTCAGTTACGATAGGCTTAATCAATTTTCTTCATGTTCTGGTTCGAAATGCATATGAAAAAATGAACGCCATTTTTGTCAGCTATGAGATTTGCTAGGTTCTTGGCTTGTGAGTCAGACGTATTGTCCACTCACCTACGAGAGTGAAAGATATATAATAGTTTATTATTTCCTAATATTTAAAATTAGGCCATTGCCATGATTATAAGCACATTATTTAAAATAATAATTGTTAATATAAGAAGTTAATATATCAGATGTACTCGTATATAAGTGATTGTCCGTTTCATCTGATCAAAAGTTCTTGTTTCGTTTCTACTCCTAGCAATTGTCAAATTATTGATATTGTTTCTTTTGTATATTAGTATTTACTTATATGATATAAGTGATCTCAAATGAGATTTTAGTTAGGAATGGTAGAAGCTTTTTTAATATTAAAAAAATTAAATTTAATTGATCGAATGTACCAACCCTGCATTATTAAAAAGGCGTCCTTCTAACCCACTCTAGGGGGTTTCTATTATCACTGTAAAACATGTGGAGGGCATTTTTTCACGACCACTTTTTATTAGCTGTAAAGATTCGAGGCTAATTTTTGTCGAAATACTTGAACACGGGAGAAACTGCATGGAAAAAATAACGCGTAAAAGTTAG
Organism: Rhyacophila sp. Rhy_31_5; assembly: GCA_036584685.1. NCBI lineage: Eukaryota > Metazoa > Arthropoda > Insecta > Trichoptera > Rhyacophilidae > Rhyacophila > Rhyacophila sp. Rhy_31_5. The sequence continues at coordinate 8,667 of JAPMAG010001162.1, read as the reverse complement.
CATCTACCAAATTTGTGTACATAAGTTCCAATTTTAGCTAGAATTTTTATTTTGTGTGAAATTTTAATGAAATATTTGACAAGGTAGTATACTCAGATATCGATCTAGTTTAGGTATGATAGTAGTATTAGGCAAAAGAGCTTAAGCCTCCATTTTTCGAAAAGCGTTTTTATTTGAGAATCACAATATATATAAACAACTAAATACACATTTTGTCAAAAGGATTTATGGCGGAAATGGCAAATTAATATCAAAATTCAGCTTTAGTTTTGAAAAAAAAATTACTTGCTTAGTTTGTGTGGAAAAGAAAAAAGCATGAACCTTAAATTTAATTGATTTTCCTTTATTAAGTTTTTTCAGAAGCGGAGAATAAAACACCAATTAATTGGTTATCACATTCATCAAGTTTGTGTGAATGTGACGTTGACAAAAAAAATATTAAAAAAGATTTTTTGTACCTCTTGTAGTTTTTTTTTCTGTGAGGTTTAATCCTTTTTGCCTAAATACGGTCGATATATATGAAAATAAAACTATGATTAATCTACGCATCATGTAAAGAAATAACCTGTTCCATTATAACTAAACTGCAGAAACATTGCGATTTTAGGTCGAAGAATCTGTTTAGGTCGAATATCTTGCCAAATAAATTTTGGATTTATAACGTTTCCTATAGTTTTTTATGAATATAAAAATCAAAGTCTGATGAAGGATCAGAAAAAAGCTTTTTTCTTATTTGACGCAATTTAAAGAGAGTATTTGTTTCTTCTAAAGTACTTAGCAATTAGATAAGTTTTATGTCTGATATACTCGTAGTATTCACATTTTCAACGCGAGCATAGTTTTATGACGAATATTATAAAAAGTGAGAACCCTGATGTTTTGTAGAAAAAATAGTGATATTTTTTAATGAGTCGTGATATAAACTACATATTTTGTATTTTTTGTAAGCCTTTACTATAAAACTTCAAAATATTCCCGTAACATATAATATTTTAATGTTTAATTTTGCTAAAATGTTTGCATGCTATTTTTGTCACGCAATATTAATACTTTATGGTTCTTGAAAGGTTAAAGTAGGTTTTGTTTACAAAATCATGTTTAACATTAAATATTTAAGTAATTTGAAATAATCTGTCATCAAGAGTTGTTTCATCTGTTATCAATTTAAAAAATAAAACTATATATTTTATGAGATACAAATAAAATTGCGTTACTATTTTGATATTTCATTATTGTTTTAAAATCAAACATTTTAGTAAAACTTTGTTTGTCACATCTGTAAATTAGACTTTATACATTTTTTTAACATTATGATAAAAAAATGTAATCTCGAAGTCAAATCAAACAAAAAGGAGATTATTTGTACCACAATTTATTTCACTTTAGCGTTGCGAATACAACATGATTTTATTTTATTTCACTGTAAACAAAAAGTGTAAAAAACTGAGTAATAAAAAAACAACCCAGAGAACTAACTAGCAAGCTTTTAAAACCAAGCTTTGCAGTGGCAGATGTTTACAAAGCTTTTTAAAAGTTCAAGAAAACGATTTCAAATGCATTCTAACGTAAACAACAAACAACTAGCAATTATAACGACAAATTTGTTGTTTTTCACCCAACAAGTACATGTTTAAATTAAATATTTTGAAGCACATGTTTATTAAAAAAGTATTGAAATTTAGAAAAAAATAATATATCTTATTTACACGTTAAATATTTGCTACTCTTATCAGGTTTTTCATTAAATTTAAGCCAACTTATTATTTCAGTAAGTTCGAAGGGTATTCAAATAACTTTTTTTTAAATATTAAAGTATTTATGGCAAGGAAACTCAAATGTGCTAGTTTTGGAGTTTAGTGAAAGACCATAGATTCAATAGCTATCAAAAATATTTGAAAGCACGCCAGATACCGCTTTGTTCTTGAGTTATCCTCATAAGAAAAAATACACCTTGGAGATCGAATTTTAACCCGTCCAAAAGTATAGATGTGCATATGTGTCTGCACAAAATTTGCTTTGAAGAAGTATATATGTATATGTACGTCTAGCATTAAGCAATGAAATACTTGTATACAATATTTATGAATCAAATAAACATGATACAACAACAGTATTGCATATATTTAATAAAATTTTCAAGCCGATTAATAAAATTGTGCTAACGTAATTATAAAACTCACTTTTGGACAGGATGACTTCTGTAGAGATAAAAAAAACTTAGATTACTGTTGCAAAATTTGTTCTAAAATTTAATAGATTGTAGCGTTATAAAAACAATTTTGATAATTTGAGTTTGCGCATTTCATTTAGAAATTAGGTTGTGCTAAATCGAAAGCAATTGTTTAAATATGTATTTTAAAGCGTAAAACTGGAAAGATTGCTTAGAAACTTCAAAATATATTTATTAGATTGAATTGATATCAACTAATGATGAACGAACAGCTGATATTTAAAAAAATCTTCTATGACATCCGGTTGTTTACAATGAAAGAATCATACAGAACAATGGTATGGTTTTCCTTCCAGGAAATATGTCCAACGGTTGATTAAAAGTCAAGATATACTTACTTGGGAGTCTTCTCGGCACAAACAAATGGAATTCTTTGCAAACAAAAAAGGTTCTACGACGGGAATAATGCTTTTGCTGATTGAGGTTGAAAAGGGTCTCAAAAAAATGTAAGCTCCAATACAACAATATTACACCGATAGAGTCAATTCTAGTTTATGATCTCTTGTTTGCTAACCTATCCCATAGAATCATCATCCTTCGTGTTATAAGGATTATAAAGAAAATAAATAAAGCAAATAATCATAAAAGTAATTCATTTAGAAATCATATTTTTCCTTTTAACCATATCCGCTCTGAAATGAAGCATATCGATCCTGTTTAGGTAAAAGGGCGTAAATCTTAGTTTTTTGAAAAGTGCTTTTATTTACGAATCACAATGTACACAACTAAACACACGTTCTGTCAAAAAGAAATGAGGCCAAAGACGCCGAATTATTATCGAATTTTAACTATAGATTTTGAAAAAAAAAGCGATTTACTAAGTTTGTATCGTAAGGAAAAAAGCATTAAACGTAAATTTTAATGATTTTTCTTTAACAACTATCTTAATCATCTGATCAAGAAAATGAAACACCAATTTATTAGTCATCATGCACTTCATCATAATATTATTTAAGCAAAATCTTTAGAAATAAAAAAAAACTATTAAACCAGTACACCTTTATAGGTTTAATCGGGACAATATTCTGCTTAAAAGAGACATTAACAGACGTATGGCTGCCGTTTACTGATAACCCGCTGGATGAACACCGGTAAGTTCAGTTAATAATTCAGTTAATTTTTGTAATAATGATTTTTTGAAAAATTAAATTGTAATTTTCTTTTTTTAACCATATTCGCTTTGAAATAAAGCATATGGATCTCCATAATGTGAAAATTGTTTTCACAGTTTTTTTACGACTAATTATTGTCAGTTGTTGATTCAACCAATTTAGTCCAAGTCCTGGTTTCAAATGCAAATGAAATTGAACATGAAGCAAATTCATATATATGTATATATATTTGATTGATTTTCAAATTTTATATCACAATTCATATCTCATGATACATGTTTAATATTCTTTTGAGATTTGAATCCATGTTTAAGTAGAAAAGCGTTGTTAACAAAATTATTGATTTCTTTTTTTTGACCGTGTTATTCCGAAACCGTATAAAAAATCTCGCGTAAGAGAAGGATTTCTATTAATAACTAATAAAATATTTTTAAAAATCAAGATCACTTTCATTTGTTTTTAAATAAAAACAAGAGTCTAGTGTAGGAATTTCACAATTTTTTCTATTTGTGTTGATAAAAATTTAAATATAACAGGGTATTATCGTAGAAAGAGAAAATCCATAGTAATGATACAATAAATGAAACTAGGAATGTACAATGCCATCAATTATTTCGATCTAAAGGAATAAAATATCTTTGTTTAAATGATCAATGTTATATTCTCTCCACTAAGTATTGACAATAAACAGAAAAAAAAAATTAAATACATACGAGTATATCTTGATTTTGTCGTCGGATCTAGTTGAATTAAGATAGAGTACATCAATGTAATACAAACATTATTGTTAACTTATATATTGTAGATATGATTTATATCGCTAAAGTAAAAACATCACTACCACAAGTTAAAATGTCATGCCCCAAGTAAATTGCATTTATAGCTTTCAGGTTCCTTTATTTCTCTCACCAGCATCTCAAAGGAACCGAAGCCCTCGGAGCGCATGTAAATCGAATGATCAAATTTACACAATCTACGGTAGAGCTTCAATTCTCTGGGGTACTGAAAAAAACGACGCAAAATAAAAAATAGTCGAGCGGTTCTTGGCAAAGTTTTTTTGAATAAGATTTTGAATTAAATATTTGAAAGAACAAGAATGATAATTATCTTTTATTCACCTCGCTATTCTACGTTTGCAGAGGTTGGCGGTCGTTACGTTAACAAGGGAGCCGATTTATATAGATGCAATTAGCGCGAGTGTTTCGAGGAACTTTATAAGGGATTTATACTCCTATATATGATGTAAAACACACGTTAGTCAAAGCAAATGAAAACGTTCTAGATTGAAACTAAAGTGAATGACTCTACGAAGTAATGAATATTTAGTACTGTCTTTTGCAAAACTGCGCACAATTATATACTCAAAAGAAAAATAAATTCAATTTTGTTCACAAAATATTTCGATAAATATCTGAAGCAAAATATATCAAACATTAGCGTTTTAAGCATTTTAAACAAAACTAAAATTAGCCTTGTCTGTTTTATAACTTAGCCAAAATAAATATATTTATGAGCAAAATCAAAGATGTAATGTTTGTAAATACTTTAAAGCCCCTTGCATATAAAATTTTTGTAAGGTGTTGATTTAAGCTGAGAATATTATTTTATCATAATTTAACAAAGAGCTCGCTTGCTTTTCTGAGTCTCCATTATTTTACTTTTACTTTTGATAAAAGCAATTAAAATTATATTATTACATATTATATATTATTAAATTTTATAAAATGAACAGTGAATATATACATTGTTAGAAGAACGTCATTAACTATAATGCAATAGCTAGATTGTGGATAAAAAAAGGTTTTAATACAGCTATTATTTTGGTTGTCACCATTGGTAGCGCTTTGCGCTGTGTGTCTTTAGTGGTCAATGTGTATATACTACTTGCTAGTTTATGTCGATTCGAATCCCTTCACATTAAACATGTTGCCTACTGAAGACGCGCCACGCCTTCTAACATACGTAAATAGAGTTTCTTGAATATATGTGTTAACGCGCTAGGTGCGTCTACAGCAGTGAACGCGTTAAATAATATTTTGGTACTCATCTAGGGTCAAAGTTCAAAAATTATACAAGTCATACGTTTAAAGCATATATCTTAATTAAATTTATTTAACATATAAATTATACGTAGAATAGGCTGTAATTTTAGTCGTTAATATGATTCTATATCAGTACCTAGTAAACTGTAATCCAAATATACCAACAGCTTTTCGTATTCAATAAGCAAAAAGATTAGTTTTTCTTTTGGAAGAGTTTTTACAATCATTTGTTATAATGGGTTTTATATTCATTATGCGTGTCTTTATTACCCAGTTTGCAATATAAATTGATTTGATTAGTTAAGCCAGCAAGAAAAATGTCAAGCAAACAGTTATGGTATATTACTATCCATTTAAGTTCATGACCGGCTGTATAACTACTCTACTGCTACTCCCAAAGCATCACTGTTTTAGCTCTCTCATTTAAGTCATTTATACTTAGACCTTGTGTATACATTGTAACGTTATCCACCCACCTTTTCTTTAGTACGTACCAGGTGAAACTTCGTTTAAGAT
>JAPMAG010001160.1:0-11664 GCA_036584685.1 Rhyacophila sp. Rhy_31_5 | reverse complement strand
CAAATCCAATAGCTGATAAAAATTCCACAACCTATTTTCATGTGCATTTCAAACCAGGACATGAACCAAATTTGTTGAGCTAGTAACTGACAATTATTTGCTTGTAAAAAAACAATCAAAACAGTTTTCACATTGTGAAGATCCATGTGCTGCCTTTCATAGAGTTAAAAGAAAAATAAAAAAGAAGAAGGAAGTATGTAGATGATTGTTAAGTATGAACGTTGAAAATTGTTTTTTATATGCAGTGAAAAATTTAAGAATATTATTTTAAAAATGTAAGTTTTATTAATCATTATAAGTATAAAAAATTGTGAGAGAACTTTTAGTTCGGTTCAAAACATTGGTTTCATAATCGGGCAGTTCATGGACAAAATATTATCATATTGAAATTAAAAAATACTTGCGATAATTCAAATAAGGAATATATGTTGTAAAACAAATGAACAGTAAACAAGTTTTTTTTTAAATTGTTATTATGCAGTACTGTAAAAAGAAACTGTAAAAGTTTCACTGTCACCCATTTAGCTCACCAATGGCCTTCACTTGACCCATAGTTTGTTTTATTCCGTAGTTGGCAACCCTAAGTCACAATAAAAAATGCGATAATATCCGCCCTTAAATAAAACAAAAGAAAGCTGTTTTTATTCCTCTGGAGAATAATAAGGCAGTGTTAAAAAATGGCGCTATATAAGGCTTTATGGTCTTAACCACAGAGGATTATCCTTTGAGTTAAAGTTGGTCTAAGGTCTATCAAACGCGAACAAGTTTGTATGCTTCAAAGATAAGATTAAGTAAGTTTATTTTATTTCGCGACTTTTTATAAAAACGTGGAATATTTTTTAAATCGGTAAATGAGATTACCTCGACAATTTAGCACGTCATATTTATAACCATTTACAATATCGCTTCCTTGGCGCCAGCTTTACAACTTTTCAATTTTAGAGTCTGCATAAAAAAACACTTCCACAGAATCTGCTAAACTAAATGTTGGTGTCTTAATCCGTTACATAAAACATCGTAAACTTTTTTTAAATGATCACCGCACGTATGCCCGCAATGTAGCTGGGCCATTGCAAACACTCTAATTTTAAGATATTTTATTGATGAAGAGTTTATAATACCTACATATGTAGTACCATAACAAATACTACAACTATAGATGGAATATATAAGTATTTGTCAAAATTAGATATTATGAAATAATTACTTTCTATGAATCAGTTGCTTTAATATTTGTATCTAGTAGTAAAACACACTACTGGTTTTAATGATATGGACTTTTTTGTTTTTTTAATTTTATCAAACCTGCAAAGATTATTACAGTTTTATTAAAGTTTTTTTCTTTGCTTACATAGACAGTTTTGCTTTGAAATACGAGCAACGTTTGAGATACGAGGAACGACCGGCTGCACACGACCCACCAGTTTTGTTCAAGTTGCAAGTAAAACGTTGCAACTGGTCGTGCATCGAAGCTATTTAATGACACTTGCCTAACTCATTTCCGCAACATTCTGAAAGGGAGGAAGAAACAAACCTCCTTGAACAGGTTTTTTTTAATCCGGCGAAAAAAGCAAAGACCAGTGAAAAGAAAAGCAGTGACTAAAATCAAGCATACTCGTACAGTAGTATTTAAGTTGTGTGTAAGTTGCATTTAAGTGACGAAAATACAAATACACTTTATAAAACCAGTTTATTACTTTACATTCTCTTTTATTATGTTTTTATATAATATTCGTCATTTATAAATACATTTTTCTTATTCAAAAACAAGTAACAAGAACAACTGGGGTGGCAATTTTGAGGCTGGAATGGATTTATGACATTTCAATTAATTTCAATGGAGAAAATTGCTTTGAGATACGAGCAAATTGACATACGAGCAAGGCTACGGAACGAATTAAACTCGTATCTCGTGGTATCACTGTATTATGCATTTATTATTATTTCCGTAGCTCCATCTGCAGTCTATATTTAGACAGATTTTTTCACGTTAAGTTCTATGCTTCATTATTTTTGCACTATCTATATTAAACCTAATATATATGATAGGTTACGTAGTAAGGGGTAATCAAATAAGTATTTGTGCACTGCCTAGAAATACAATATACCACTCATAATTTAAAAGGGATTAATCTCTTTGTTCACTAAATGTCTTGAAACTATTTTAAATTAATTTGTAAATAATAAAAAATTTTATTTGCGATTTTTTTACAAGAAAAGACATTTTCGCAAATTTATTAAAAGGATATCACGTAACATCAAAGTAACTAATATAGTATAATATAAAAAATAGCATGTTCAGCACCTGTTATTAGTACACTTTATATTTTTAAATAGTCACATAAAATGAGAGAAATATTTTTGTACAATTTCTCTTTTATTCAAAAATATAAAATATCAGTATAAGAAAGTACTTTTTCGGTCCAATGTTTGATAGGACAGAATTTAAACTTTATAAGAGGTTACCATTCAAAAACTTTTATTAGTCAATTTATCAGGATATCGGTCTCTGAAAGGCAAATTTAAAATAAATATACTTCATTCAAAATAATATAGTTCAAAATCACTTTAATTTGATTAAACCAAATCATTAAATTATCAATTTGTATTGAGTGTATTTTTTTTCATATGCTGTCATTTTTGTGAAGATTTTTCATCTTCATGGTTTATAGTAATTATTTTTGGTGATTTAGTTCATATATCTTTATAGATATGAGGTTTCCTTAACTGCTTACCCCAATAGTGACCGTCGCTAAAAAATCTATACATTTGTTGGAATTTTAAATTGTTGAACTATGAATCCTAATAACATTATATGTTTTAAGAGTAAATTTTATCCTAAATTCTTAAAATATTTCCCTTCACCTTGTATTAATAATATAACACATGCTTTGAGCTTTCGAAAATGAATTTATCTGGAAAACATATTCAATTTGTCGCTTGTGATAATATTATTCTAACAAGTAAGCGTACAGTGCCAAAGCTTTTCCAAATATTATCTCTACATTATTTACATAAAACGTATTAGAAGTATACGTATAAATAAGTTTAGTAATAATAATTGATAACATATATTATAATATTTGAGATTACAATAATAAAACATAAATATATATTTTTTAAAAACTTAATTTAAATATTCCCGGAGTTACGATTGAAATGTTGCTCTTAGCGTATATTTGAATTTTTATATCAGTTATTGAACTATCACTCATGATTTGAAACAAGACCATGCATTCAACAGACTTACTTGTGTCTAATAATATAATTGCCAACTATTACTTGTAAAAAAATGCTATCATAATCATAAAATTTTGGAAATTTATGCTCCCCGTTTTGGAGTGGAAAGAATAAATGAGGCGTGTGTTGATATTACATATCTTTTTGGTATATCCATTTCTAGTGTAAAATACAATTTGCAACGGAGATAACCAAAAAAATATGTGATATCGACACCGTAAACAGTTTTTTGACATTTGCTTCAAATTTTCTGAAGTGAAATAAGTTCACTTTGTAAATACACCTCTCATATATGAAATAATGTATTCGTATTAAATAAATATACAGAATGTCGTTAGAAAATGATGAAAAAGCTTTATGATGTTTTTATTATTTAGTGTCATAAGGTTTTTTTATACATATACGTATAAATGAATTAGTATATTATGTTAAATATAATTTAAGATAGAAAGCCGTCGATCACAATCGACAGATCAATTGCAAATACTTTGGAGGTCATGGCGTTACTTGAGATAGTAAGCTTTTGACTGAAGATTTATTAGAGTTTTGACTATGTATAGGAGTTCCACATCTTTTATAATTTAAGACATATAATTATATCTTTCCTACATAAATTGATGTCTCAAGATGAGAAGATGACACTTTCAAATTTTACTCATTTGCTGTAAACTCTCCTTTTCCACATACAGTTTGAAAATGATCATCTTTATCAGAATAAAGACACATATATCATTAGCGTAGCTACTTCATAGCGAACTCATGCATAAAGGCCCTTGCTGTACTCAAAATCCGATTCCAAGTAAAATTGCATTTTCTACTAAAAGCGATGTATGTTATATTTCTTCATGGTATGTTGAGTATCCTAAGTACAATATATATACGGGTATATCTACAAAAAAAATGTAAAAAGAAAAGTTTTTGAAAATTAGTTTGTTTGTGATATGTTTTTATATAAATAACATTAGCTATTAACATATACGGATAGGTTTGAAGGACCCACCACTGACCCGCCAGTACACACAACCGCGATTATGCGCGGTAGCATGCCTGACCCTTCACGAAACCAATGTTTTTTTATTTCCCACATTTGATTAAAACCTGCCCGTAGCGGAGTCATACGTGACGGTATCAGCGTGCACAGTGTGCTAAAGGAAATAATTTAGAAAAGGAAGAATTATTTCATCTCATTTTTATAAAATCATGGAAAAAGAGCGTCCTTATGTAAATTTTGCATGAGAGCCTAAAATTTCTAGCTACGCCACTGATCATTAAATACTATTGTACTCGTATACGACCGATCCACATTATTGATTTTATTGATAAGAAAGTTGTATCAGGTAGTATTATAATAAATTGCTGTGGTTTACTTTCAAATAAATACAATATGTCTCTGAAACGATAAAAGTAATTTTTAAACGTTTTGTTCTTTTCATTTAAATAAATAAGCCAGTTTTAACTTTCCATAGCTGTAATCAGAAATTGTCATTTGTAGGAAAATTATGAAGCATTTCCATGTGCCATACAATTTAACTTATCGTTTGGAATAATCTTCAATGAGTGAATTTGAGAATCAGCGTAACACACCATTACGTCGTAGTGGCGCTGTATGCAATTGTATGCGAGTCAGACAAAGAAGGAAATAATCTCCACGACAAGATGGCGGCCGAGGATTTACGTAATGGCGTCTTGTATGATAATCGCCTTATGACATGTACGCTCCTAATTGATCAAACGTACGGCAAATCTATTGCGAGTGATATGTGAGAAATGGGTGCTTTGATGTCATTCTTATATAATACAAGCTTTATCTTTATGCTTTCTGCTTGGGAGATAACATATGAACAATAATTATTGTTTTTTTTTGGAGAAAAAATAAGTATCCTACAGAAAACTTGCTAGGTTGCTAATTTGATAAGATCATTTAGGTTATCTTCGATGGTTGATATGAATAACATTTACTGGCTTCTCAAACGTAGATATTTTATGAATAAATAAATATTTAGAGATTTTATCGAATATCTAATAAATAATATTTATTTTATATCTGATTCAAATCATTATTTTTACAGTAACATTATGCTATTCAAACCGCTTTAGTAATGACCAATTCGATTGCTTAAAGTCAAACAGCGCTATCTACAAAAGTGCAACTTTACAGGAGAACCAAATAACGTTTTTATTTTCTTGGACCTTTCAACAAAGGAGATGTGTGTTTAAAACCTGATGTTCAAATGTTATAATTTGTTGTTGTTTGGTAATTTGATTTTTCTTATGACATGAACGCTAACAGCTTATACAGTCTTTTGATATTAAACAATAGCAACTTTGTGTAATTAACGTTAAATTTTACCGACGGCTTAAGAAAAAAACTAGAAAAGATTGATATACCGTTGTTTGATAATTATGTAGCCATGAACGTAAAATAACATTATCACAAATTTAAAAAATGCATTTTTGAACATAACGTTGTTTGATTTTAAGCCATCGAATTATTCTACAATATCTTCAAAATTATCAGGATCTCTTAAATATTTCAATATGCAGTGTCATGGAATCTATCCAAAAAATAAGCACTAAACCAGCTCTGATTATGCTATTGATGATCTTTTAATCATTTCATATTAAAGTTATGGCCAATTTACTGTCAAATTAAAGTTTCTCCAAACTTTTAATATTCTTTTGTCTAGTTACTTTTCTACAGTAGCGTTTCAGCAACTGCTTTGCGAAATGTAAGCTCGTGGTCATTTAAATTATTTTGCAACGTTTACAATATTACATTTATTTAGTTTCCGTTTGTCATTCTAGGAGGTGACTTTCGTTCAACTTATAATAATTGAATACTTTTTTTTAGTTGTAAAATTAACGTTGTTAATTAATTTATGAAATAAAATAAACTAAACTGGTAGGATAAATATTATTTGCCAATAAAGATACGAAAATATTATTATAGTTAAATTTATTGATATTACCATTTTGTATGATTTTTTATTTATTTTCCTTAAACAAAAAACAAACAAGAGACTGTTTTGAGAAAATTGATTTTTAGAGTTTGAAGTTCTTACACACGTTTCACGATTATACGTTAGGACAATTAGGACTATGAGTCTTGTAGACTTTTTTTCCAGAATTAAAATAAACCTAGAAATACTTAATCTGATCAGCCAAATAATCCTTAGTCAGTTTAATGTATTATGCCACTAAAACAACATTTAATATCGACTTAATAGATAGTGACAATTTGATATTACAGAAAAAAGTGCAAGGAATATGTGCTTGTTTTACCAGATGATAGAGCGTGCAAAAATCTACCAAACTACATTGTTAGGTCAAAGTTGTCATTTTTCGACTTAGAGCTTTTTGCCAGTATAACGACGATTATATTATTTCAAGTACGTGTTTTATATATCTACGAGCATACTATTGGGAGTTCAATCCGAAAAGTTGGTATAATTTTGTTTAAGAATATTTTTTGATGCAGTCTGTATAGAGTACATTAATAATTTTAGTTGTATCCTTATATAACATAGCAGAATCATAAGGAATCAGTTATTTCTCTTTGGGAATACATTTAGATAGTCATACGAGTGTACTATAGCTAAATAATAAAGTTGAAATGGTGTATCGTCAATAAGTAATAAACAGTAAAGAAAGCATTTAATTTTTAAATCATATTTTAAAATCAAGAGCAAGTGGACTTAAACTATAAAATTTACTTTTTTTTTAATACATGTCTGCTCCGAAACGAAGCATATGGATCTCCACAATGTGGAAATTGTTTCGACAGTTTTTTTTACGAGTAATAATTGTCACTTATTAGCTTAACCGTTCGGATTGATTCGCATCCTGGCTACAATACAAATGAATAAAAATTTGTAAAATTTGCAACCAGCACGGGCCTCGAGCCCATGAACCTTGGCTCGTGAGTCGGGTGCCACTATCCACTCGCCTACTAGGGCGATAACAAAATTTACTTAGATTGTTTTATTACTACTTCGGAAATGTTATTTTATGGAAACAGATAGCTTTTGAATTCGATCAATAGTACGCCATCTAATTCAGTTTCTAATAAACACGTATTCTCCGTATTATAATCTACAATTATATCGGATAAGTACAATATTATGTACACGAAAAAAAAATACCGCTCCTTGCATGGTTTTCAAAACATCCAACAAATACTTAAAGTCCTGACAAACATGTATTATATTTTCTTCTCTGATAATAAACGATAAAAAGTCTCTCATAATAGGCTGAAATACTCAAATATAAGCCACCGTAATAAACCATTATAATAGTCTTTTGTTTTGGCACAAAGCATTTTTTTCGTTTGAAGTGTGCAAAGCAAAACGTACCAGGTACATCATAAAAAATATAAAAGTAATAAATACTAGTTTATAGATTCGTTGAATGCAAGCTTTTGGTGTATCTTAAAAGCTCTAAAAATATTAATTGTATGGAACTGTAAACGAGTAATGTAGGTGGTTCATTATATCTACTTTTGCAATATTAATAAACAATTTGAATTTTATTGAAAACATGACTCATTATTTATACTTTAATATATTATAAGCATAACAATATACTCATAATATTTCTAATCATATGCTTACTGAGAGCTTTTGGCAAAAAAAATATTATCATAAATAATATTTCATATCTTTCTATGTATTCTTATTTGTAAATAAACGTGCAAACTACCAAATGAAATACATATTTATTATTATCTACTAACTGGGTTTGTTTATTTTATTTTGATATGAAATATAGCAAAGCCAGAAATATGGGTTAAATACTATGCTGTAGTATTATTTAGATACCGTTATTAAAGACCATTTAGCCGTATTATAGTACAATATATACACGATACAATTTGGTAATATGTTGCCTATTTTTCTGAGAAAACAAATAAACAAACGAGTACTAACCCTATAAAATGTAGAAATTCTAGTACATATTGTTTAATATATGAAATATTATTAAATAGTTTAGATTCATTCTAGATTTCTTAACACTCTAATAATTGTTCATTTTATAATATTAAAAACGTAAATGTGTCTAATAATGAGTGAAAATTTAATTAAAGCATTATTTGTTTTGGCATTATTACTTATTTAAGTATACAACCCTATATTTTTTTAGTTAACTGTAAAGTAAACATTTAGGTAAAACATTAAACATAGTCACCCTCATAGGTGAGTGAATAGCGCATCCGACTCAGGAACCACGGGTTTTAGGCCCGTGCTGGTCGCAAAATATTTCAAACTTTTATTCATTTTTATTGTAGCCAGGATGCGAACCGGAAACGGTTGAGCTGATAATTGACAATTATTACTCATAAAAAACTGTCAAAAATTTTCACACTATGGAGATTCATATATTTCGTTTCGGAGCGGATATGGTTAAAAGAAAAACACTAAAATTAATTTTCTTCTTTCGTGTATTTAATATCTGTAAATGAAGTGTGTCATTCTGTGGATTTTTGTTACTAAACAATGTTACCACGTCTTTCCTAGTGATAATAGTATGCCACTGTTCTCAAGGAAACATATCGACCGACAATACATAGTTGGAGGTCTTTGAACAAGTTTCAATTCGACTTACGCGTACTAAATCAGGTCGCAGATTTGAAATATTTTTACTCATCCATTGCAAATGGTCAATATAAGTCTAATACGACCGAACTGATTGAGTATTCAGCACACCGGATGTACATAACTCATGCCACTGAGCAGTAGCTGTGAGACGAACGGCCAATCTACGACCTCCAAAAATATTTCTTTTACCGTACATTGGACGTCGATAGGAATAAGACAAATGTTATAAATATTTTCAACTAAATATTGGCCTATATATTTCAAGCTGTATTTATCTAAATAATATCTATTTAATCGTGTTTACAAAAAAAAAAAAAAGAAAACAGTTAAAGATATATTGTCCAGACGAAACGAGGTTGATTTTAAAAATAAATATTAATAAGTACAAAAAATGAAGTCCTTTCTTTTAATCTTTATATATTATAATTATAAACTAATTCCGACGTATTTTAAAAATGTATATATTATATAACATTGAATTTGTAATTTTTTTTTGACATTCAGAATTGGAATATCTGTTGTCAACATAAGCCTCAAGTCAACTTACAAGCTTCTACCAAACTAAGAAAACCTACCCATTCATCTGCGTTTAGTTAAATATAATCTTCTTACTGCGTAAGGATGTACATAGTTTTATCCTTGTATGTTTTTCAGCATCACAATATTTTACCGAGGCAGGCTCAGTGGCTATCTCTTCGTGTCTTCGCTGTTTGAAGGGTGAGGGAAGTGTTGTGTCGGCGGGAATTGGGATGGAGAGGGGTGATGAATCACTTTTTTGTTTTCTGCTTTCACGATGTAGACAGAAATTAATACCGGAGCTCGGCTGATTTATTATTTCATATAACAATGTTGAGACGGCTTCGTGCGCAGAGGCGCCACTAAGTTGTAACGTCAAAAGGAGTAACTTTATGATCTTTATTTCATTTTGACAAAAAATATTTTTTTAAACATTTTTTACAAACTGATACAACGTATGTAATCACGATTTAATTTTACAAATAAGGCTGTAAATACACATTCACGCATATACATAAGGACAGTTTAAAAACTTTTACGTTAAGTCCACTTGATATTTTTGACGTCATAATATTACAACAAATAAATTAAAATGAATTTTGACTTTAATCATTTGTTAAAATATAAATGTATTTTAATTGATATAATGATTATATTTATGTTTAGGGTACCAGTTTTCAGCAAAACAGATGTGATGTCCTTTTGACGTCTTTGCATATATTTATATGCAATGCTTTCAATAGAATATGTAACAGACAAAGAAATCATATGTGAAAATGAAATAACACGAGACGCTGCCGTTTCCTTGAAAATTGTATGAAGTGTATAAGCAACTATCAACTATAAAAGTAGTCAAATATTCTACTAAAATAGTTAATATGAAAACTAAAGCCTAAAATTTATAACAGAGATTGTATTGCCACTTTCGAAAAATTGGTAGTTTTTGTAAATTTAAAAAAAAGTAATAAAAAGTAATTTAATACATTTAGTAACTTAAGTTTTTCATGATTTGTTTTAAAGTAAAACTTTAAAACATATTATGTTATAAAACTACTTATAACAGGAATGTATATTTTTTGTGCTTCGTTATACTTACATTTATAAATATTCCCTTAAAAGATTATTTTACGTGTATATATTCAACAGTGACTAAATAAAAAAATATTTTCATGTAGTTGACTTTGAAAAATACTTTAAGGATATTTGAGTATTTTAAAATTTAAAAGTAGATAAAACATATAAATTCAATTCAGCGTACTTTTTACATTACAAAATGATTGAAAAAAAAATACATTAGACTTATAAAATTACATCTTAATACGTCAACATATGCGTACTTTCCCAACAGATTATATTACATGAAGCCTTTAAGAATTTAAAAATGTATAGGCATCCATATATAAATACTGTTTAAATAATGTATTCTCTTTTATATATTATTAAATAAAAATATAGCGTATTCCACAAAATTTTAAATGGAATTTTTGTTAACAAAAATAAACACATTTTTAACCGGTGAAGTGACAGAAGCCAAGAATTAACTTGCAAAACTTAAAAAGTAGTTAACTAGACAAATTAAAATATACTAGAGGATTTTAAATATTGACCCTGTTTAGGTAAAAGAGGTTTACCTCGCAGTTTTTTGAAAAGTGTTTTTATTTGAGAATCACAATGTACACACACTTAAATACTCGTTCTGTCAAAAAGAATTAAGCCAAAAATGCCAAATAAATATAGAAAATCAGCTTTAGATTTTTTTTAAACAAAAATTTGCTGAGTGTGTATGGAAAGAAAAAAGCATTAAACGTCAATTTTAATGATTTTTTTGATTACTTTCTTTATTAGAACAGAATTTATTGGTCATCATGCACTTTAAGTTTGTATTAATGTGAATATGAATAAAAATCATTAAAACACGTTTTTTGTGCCCCGTGTATAATTTGTTCTATGAGAGTTACTTCTTTTTTTCCTAAATACGGTCGATGTGAAAACGTCGAGATATGACTATGAAATGATCATTAAAAACAAACTCATGACACGAAAACATCCAATATACTTTTAAAATAAATATTAATGTTCTATTTTTTTATTAAAAATTCAAAGCTTGCCGGGTTGTAACATTATGGCCAACACAGAAAAGGTTAAATAACATCATAACTAGAGATATGTGATTATCGCATTTTGCGATAAATGCGACATTGAAGCGATAGATGCGATAAATGCGATATAATTGCGAAATTTTGAAAATTGTGAATAGATGCGAAATTTTCCATATATCGATTTTCTTGAAGAATGACTAAAGAGAATCCTCCCA
>JAPMAG010001157.1:0-12977 GCA_036584685.1 Rhyacophila sp. Rhy_31_5 | reverse complement strand
TGTGAAGATCCATATGCTTCGTTTCGGAGCGGATATGGTTAAAAGAAAAAAAATATATATATAATAAATATAAGTATATTATTCAATTGGAAAAAAAATGGGGATTGACTTAAAAAAAATGTAGTTTTTCTATTTTTTTTAAATTAGTTAATTCAAGTATGCATACTTGATGTTAAATATATTCTCCATATTTCATCGGGTAGTCTCATAAAAAATACACGTCCAATCGATATCGTAAGTATTTATATAAGGAATTGTATGTGCTTCATAAAATAAAACATATACTGGAAACTTCTTTACTTTTATATTTGTATATCTTCAAAATAACAATAACTACTTGTGGGCAATGATTTTTTTTCTACGGCATTTCTATTTTATTTGTATAAATCAATCCTACACCATTGTGGAAAAGTTATTTTGTATCATATTTGTGTGATATAATCATACTTTACAAATCTTTGTTAAGCATATTGCAAATTCAATTATTTTAGTGGATTTGTGACCAAAATAATATATGGAAAAAGGTTGATTACGGTAAAAATAAAAATAACAGCTGATACTCACAGTCAGGTCAGTTGAAACATCGAACTTTTGATCCAGAAACAGAAATTAATTACACCGATTATTTTTACGCCTGTAGTGTTAAATAACAAGCTGTTTTCACATCCTTTACGTAGAAATCTTTAATGTAAATATTTACACTACCAATTTTAATATTACAATAAAGAATCTTTTTAGCACAACACGGTTTATTCAGTTTTTTCTGTGCACAATACGAGTGAGCGCATACATGAAGGTCAGTTGTTTTTTTAATAATTCGAATAGTTTACTATTAAAAAAATATTTTTCATTATAAATAGGTAAATAAGTATGTCAAATATTAGCTAAAAATAATTTAATTAAAAAAGATAGAAAGGGATACAAAATATTATTAACGAAAAACAGATAACTTTGTTGTAATTGCTGAAAAATAAATTATAATGGAACAAACAAAAACCTCAAAGCTTCTTTCGTCACAATGATGATATAAAAAAACTTAACAAAATAACAGCACACACAAAAATAAATAATAATGATCACTCATAGACTAGGTGTCACATCTATGAACAAGATTATTTTTAAAAAATGTGAATATAACCACTTGATGCAATAATCCTAGTGTATACGTAAAATGATCGTACACAGCACTTTTTAATTCATGTTTTTTTGTGGTTCTCTTCGCTTGTTGATTGACCACCGTGCGATATGAACACGCAATATTGTTTTTCGTGTGTAGTATTACCGTCGTGGTTAATTTTCATACAACAGGCGCGAAAAGTCAAGCGAGGATCGAAGCGACGTCTCTGTGCAACAAGCGTCTAGCTGTGACGGCGGCCGTTGAAAGACTGAGTTTGAATTTATTGGACGTCGGACCACTTGCTTCGGCCGCATAGCACGCTGATAGTATAACACGTAGAATTATCGTTGGCTCCAAATTATTTCGATTTTGATAAGAAAAAACAAAAACAAAAATAATACCAGTACGGGTCACAATATTAATCAATTTCCCAGTCAATATTTTAACGGTCAATTTATTTTGAGAATAATATTGTTATTAATCAAGCTAATGAGCATCGCAGTATTCAAAGTAAATTTCTAAATATTCTTGAGTACATACATTCATATAATATGGGCTTGATAATGGGTAAAAATATGGTACCATGAACATACGGCTCACGGACTTCAATAAGTATAACATATTACCTCCTTTCATTTTAAAATGTTAATTTTCTTAGGCTACTTTGGCATTGATTAATTATTTTATTAAAGCAATGAAAAAAAAAAATCTTATCTAGTCACTAATTGAAACCGCCGTATTATAATAACATACAATCACTTGATTTAGCCTTTTTGCCAGTTGATAGTTCTCATGCATTCAAATTTAACAAATTAAAAAAAATATTTTTTATAAACTTTGCATGAATAATCGTTATGGATAATTAACAAAAAAATTCAATCGACTCAACGAATTTAACTCGACAGAAGATAATATCTGAGCAAAACAATACAAATTATTTTCTGCTTGGCTTCTTCTCTTAATAATACGTTGATATGCAAAACCAAAGCAGAAGATAAACTTCAACATATTTAATATTACAATTATTTAAGTATATATTTATAAAATATAACAAAACGCTGTGTTAAGTTAACCATATTGAAAACAACGTTTTTTTCATAGTTCTAGTGTCAGATAGAGATATTTAAAAAAAAATGTTTTTTGCTACAAGTTTGTAAAAAAAAAATATTTTTAAAAATGTAGTCATGCTTTTAAAATTCCTTAAAATGCTTCACTCGATATTTCGTATGGTCATTAGTCTGAGGATTGTGGGTTCGATCCTATGGTTGGTCACAAAATTAAATTTGTGTTTGTAACCAGGATGTGAATACAACTGGTTAAGCTAAAGATCAAACTACAAAAAAATTTTACAATAACTATGACTCGTAAAAAATAGCTGTAAAGACAATTTTCACATTGTGAATATACAAATATTTTGAAGTGGGTATGGTTTTAAAAAAAACTTCACAAAAAACGGTGTATTAGAAATATATTGTTATTTTACTTATAAATTTATTATCAAATAACATTTATTCTTGAAAAGTTAGCAAACTAGAACAGAACCTTATTATAAACAAGGTTTATTCTTATTTATCATTATCATATTTGCGCCTTTGGATGAATCATTCTATTTTTTTATGCAATTTTTTCTATCTATATTGTAAATTATTTGTTTTTTTTAAACAGCATTGTTTTTCTTTTCGCTTTCTGAAACAAAATAAAGTCATATTTTTTTAACCATGTCCGCTCCAAAATTCATTTGTGTACATAGTGCAAAATTTTTTTTGACATTTTTTATATTACGAGTAATAATTATCTGTTATAACAACCAATTTGGTCCTGGTATCAAATGCACATGAAGAAACTTGTGAATTTTTTGCTAGCTATGGATTTCAAACCCTAGACCCTCTTCTCGAGTTGGATGCATTATCCTCTCGCTTACAACTTAAAGTCATATACTTTCGTAATAATTCAAGATTTGATTATTTTATTTTTAGTTAAATCTGTGTACTGTAAATTTCTTATTTAAATACTGCAAGAAAGAGTTACTCAAGTGCTGGTTTATATGCAGAAAACGTCGATGGATCTGTAGAAAAAATGGCATAATATAATATTATTATAGACTGGTCTCGACATTATGTCTACTAGTCTACAGTTAGAACAATTTAAATCAGCATTACTGTAGGAGGTACTACTCCTCTGAAAATAAAATATCATGAATTATTTGTCTACAATCTAAATACTATTGAATATCGAAAATCGATTAATAAACAATTCCGTTGACAGTTTTGCCAGACTATGCCTGTAAATATATTTATTTAAAATAAATTATGTTTACTATTTTCCAATACGAACGTTCAGTTAAATCAACAATAATTATTTATACAACCGTGCATGAGAACGTGGTAAAAAATATTTTTTTATGAATATGTATGATAGCTGATTGACCTCTTCACTATTTGCCAAAATTGTCATTTTCAAGTTATTTACACAAATGGTGATGAATTTACCAAGAATAATACATACAAATAAATTTTTTTTTAACCGTTTCGCAATTTTATTATAATACTGTTTTTTTATGATCGCAAAATATGACAAGAGTTGCGGCAATGCTAATTATAATGGTGCATTTATATTTTTTCTACATGCTGAATTCCGTTTTAACAAACAGAGTAAAAATATTTTTAAAATATCCTGAAAATTTATTGTATTAAGTAATTAAAAAAAATATATACAAGAGTTGCCCTATTCTATAAACATGAAGTAAGTATATCAACCGTATATGTAATTTTAAATTAATGAATCTATTAAAATGTGTTTCTTTGTTCAATTTATAAGAACTTTTTGTACGGTTATTAAATACATTTTGCTGAAATATTCGTTACTTCGTTTTTTTCGTTAAATTCATTTTAACGAAATTCAACTCGTATTACGTATGTAATGATTCTTTTATTACGTTATTTTTTTTCACTTTTTGGTAGAATTCTATAGCTAGCATGAAATTTTTAATATATTTATACAATATATGGTATGATTAATTTTTTTTAGTTATATGGTGAGTATTTATACTTTTGTTATTTCATTTTTTTATACATTGGGATGCTGATAGTGTTAATGTTATAGTGCCACGATCAATATTACTCCAAGACTGACTATATAAATACTTTTCACATTTTTTGTTATAACTTTTTCATTATAGTCATTTATTTTCTGCAATTTTCTTGATGCTATGTATTCAACCGTTTCTGGGGTAGTCAAAGAGCTTAAGGGATCGTTCATAATACACGTAACCTTTTTCTTACTCATTTACCCTCCCCTTCCATGTTACACCACGTAGACATTCAGATTGTCCCCCTTCCCTCCTCTCAAAAGTTATGTAACTTTCCATATTAGCCAATTCAGTGCCAGAAGCGATTTAGCTCGCACAACCTAAAACGTAGTTTGCTATACAAATTGAGATATTTTGGATGATTTAAAATATAAATATGCAGAGATATGATAACAATATGGTCATTAAAAAGAAAGTCATTATATGGAAACATTTAATACACTTTTAAAATAAATATTTAGGTTCTATTTTTGCTTAAAACTTCAAAGCTTACCAGGTTGTGACATTATATTCGGCACAAGGTTAGAAAGGAATGCAATATATAATCATTTCTTATCCGCTTTTGAGAGAGAAACATGTTACGTAGCATTCTATATTTACCCACCCTCCTTCCTTGTAACGCCATGTAGACGTTGGCGGTCACTCTTCCCTCCCTCTTAAGAGTATTTAGTGGTTTATGGACGACACCTAATGACTACTGCAATTCCCTCAAATGCTATATTCAGAGTTATGTATTCATCATATTTAACAGCATTGGAGAATCTCATTGACGTCAAAACATTAACTTTTTTATGATTATTATTGTAAATAACACAGCGTTAATATATGTATATATACATGCTTTAAATAAACCTTTATTCTGTTGAAGTATTTTTGGAACTATTTTATTTAATAAGCTAATATTAAACATTTTTTGTAATGCTTTATTATTACATTAATTCTTACGACATAAAATTTAAACAATAAACTTAGGTAAACTGCCATATAACGTTCACTACTCCAATGTTGCTAACAAAAGTTTCTTATTTGAGTTTATTTTTTCAGTTAGAGCTTTAGCACTTTGAACGAAACACCGTATAAAAAATTACAATGTCACGTTTCTCACACACTTTTAAAATGTTCTTCTCGGCGTGATTTTTCGATCAGAAAAACTATCTCTACAATAATTTATTATGGCTACGTGCGCTTTCAACCATTCCAATTTCATAAATTATCTTGTTCTTGTACATGATTTAACTTGAACCTATACCTGTGTGACTCTATGAAAGCACTGGGACTTACTTAAAGTCAATATTTTTTTTAATATATTACATTGAATATATTAATGCATAGTAACCTCTAAAATATCTATGTTAAACGTTTAATATTTACATTACATATTTCTAAGATTATTATCGTTATAGCAGTAAATTACATAAATTTATATATTGTTACCATCGCTTTATACATTTAATCATCTGTCAGAGTACTGGTTTTCAATACATTGTACTCTAGAGTAGTGTTCGACAACGGATACATCTGTAGTGCTTCAATTTAATAAAATTGTTGGATCAAACACCTCATATGCTACAACTACTTTTATATAATTGAATAATTTATTTTCTAAAAACACAAACCGCAATAGTAAAATTAAGTGAACATTTGTACAAAATTATATAACATAATTTTGTCTTTTAAAAAATGCAAACTGAGGTCAAATGAAGTAAAAAGTAAGAAATAAACCTCTACACGAAATCTTTTATTACGAGTATATCGTTAATAAGCGAGTAACTCGGATAATCGTTTTTTAGGAATTTATTCAAATCCCCTACACGATTTCATTTGCTAATTTTGCATGTGATATCAAAAACCCACTGCATACAACATGGTGATTGCCGATCGATGCTCAAGTCCACATTTTAGGACACCAATAAGATGAAAGGAACTATATATTTTTAATTACAGATTTAAATAAGAATACCATTTAATTTAACACAATTAAAAATAAATAAACCACAAAAGATATTTAACTCATCAGATGTTATATAAATATTATGTTTTTCATATTCTTTATCGCCCTTGTATTATCCGACTCATGAGCCAAAAATCACAGGTTCAAGGCCTGGTCGCAAATTTTATAAATGTTAATTCATTTGTATTGTAGCCAGGACACGAACCCGAAACGTTTGAGCTAATAATTGGCAATTATTACTCGTGAAAAAACTGTCAAAACAATCTTCATATTGTGAAGATCCATATGCTTCGTGTTGGAGCGGATATGGTTAAAAGCAAATAATATATATTTATTATTTTCGTACATACATACTTATTATTTTATGTTAGAATTTATGTTTGTTTTCTCTTATAATTTATATTTTTTGTTATTAAACTATTATCGTTTAATTGTATGCGAAATTTAACTCTTAATAGGGGCAGTTGTTTAACGGGGCTGAAATGCCTATTCCCGCGTGTCCCCATTAAGCGAAATCGACTATTTATACAAAAATATAGAGTTACATTTAGTTTTATCATAAAAACTATCAATGCCAACAAATTAATACATTAGAATAAATATTCTTTGTTAGAAATTCATTCGTATGTTAAATGCGGTATATGTTGACTTGATCATCACGATCTATTAAGGTCCACGGCCAACTGCTCAATCAAATTCCACGTTTCTCTATCCCCAACTTTCTCCTTCCAGTTCATCAGTTTGCATTTCTCATGATGTCATTCACCCATGTCTTACTGGATCACCACAAAGACTGAATGCCTACTTAAGCTCCTTCAAATATATTTTTAGGAGCTCTAGACTTATCAATACGGCGATCCACTAGCCCTCATGAGATTAATGTTAAATATATTGTTTGCTCACTCTCTTTCATCCATGTTCTTATTTTTTTATGTTTTTATTTTTATCATTTTAATATTGTAATAATGATAAATAAATATACTTTTTATTTATTTTTATATTTATTTCGCGGCTTTATCGGGTAGCTACCCGAAGTTTATGTTTTTGGTCCTGAATATACACGTTAACGCATAGAACACAGTGTTTTCACCTTTTAGTCTGCTAGCGAGCTCCATGGTCACTTCATTTATTTCAGAGTGGATATTTCTCAAATACTTTTGATGTGACCTCAATAAAAACTATTTTCATCAAATATAATGATTGCCATAATAATATAATATTGACCCTGTTTAGGTAAAAGGGCGTACCCCTCAGTTTTTTTGAAAAGTGCTTTAATTTGAGAATCACAATGTACACAACTAAATACACGTTCTGTCATAAGGAATTAAGTCAAAAATGCCAAATTATTATCGAAATTTAGCTTTAGATTTTGAAAAAAGCACGATCTACTAAATTTGTACGGAAAAGAAAAAGCATTAAATGTCAATTTTAATGATTTTTCTTTAATAACTTTCTTAATACTCAGGTCAGAAAAATGAAACACCAATTTATTGGTCATCATTCAAGTTTGTGTTAATATATGACTGACTAAAAATCATTAAAACGCGTTTTATATGCCTCTTATAAAGTTTGTTCTGTGAGGGTTACTCCCTTTTACCTAAACACGGTCGATGTTATGCGGCATCGCAAATTATATATATTAATTGATTCATTTTGCCATCCTTCATTTGAGTTAATAAAAAATCGCCATTTTGAATAGACAACAAACACAGCTGTGATTCTCACCTTAAAGGTAAATCAAGGTCACTCGTTCCACCTTGGCAAAGAATATTATTGTACAATCTATACCGACTTCACCAGTGATGGCATTTTCAAACGGTTCTTACAAGCAGGTTGGTGTGTCTCAACAATTTCGACCCACCTCTTTAAGTTACCAAGTACTCGTCTCCATTTTTATTTCGTCTTTGTGAAAAGCCGTTATTAAAGTGAAAAAATAATAATATTCGTCCGCTATCTTTCGCAGAGGAAAGAGATTCATCCTATTGGAAAAATATGGAAAATGGCTCTGAATACTTACTGCAATTGAATAATAATATTTAAATGAAACCAAGCATAATTGTTGATATTAATTTTTTCTTTTTATGATACTTCTTTACGACGTAAGCTCATTCTATTGTGGTGAAGAATTTTAAATTATTTATAGGACGCCTAGGGATTGCAAATTTTGACAAAATATTTTTTTTTTTAATTCGAATATAAATATTTTTTGATCAACATAACTTATTTAAGACAATAAACTTATTATTGTGTATGTATTGTATAAAAAAAACTTTAAACTAATATCAAAAAGATATTGTGTACAAAAAAAAATATTTGTACAGAAAATAAAATTTTTGAAATGTCATCAAATAAAAATTACAATATTTAATTAGTTTGTTGTTTTGTTGCCCAAAGTAAGTTTTGAGGAAGCAGAGATCACTTAAAGCCACGTTCCCTAGTCTCAACGCAAACTTGTGTACAAAAATTACATGCAATCAAGAAGGCTGGCTCTGAATCCACGCACATTGGTGGAATAAAAAAAACGAAAATAAGAACACTTTCCTCAAAAAAATTCTTTTCGGATTTAATTTTTGAATTTTAGCTGAGATTTGGTGCTTGCTCAGTTTAGCTGGACAGTACGTTGGGCGACAAATATAATTCGACTGAGTTTTATTTTCTAATCTTTTATCTTTACAACGGAATGAACTCTTTTGATCAGAAAATAAAATATTCTTTTTAAGAAATTTTCGGAATTCGAACAATTCGAATTTCGTATAATGTGCAATCCCTACTCATGCCCGAAATCCACTGATCAGAAATACATACATGCATATAATATTATAGTATTATTCTGATCGGTGACTTGGGTTCAGCATATTTTTAACTTAAATTAAAACGTAAACCACTGATAAGTGTATGTTTATATGAATCGTATAATTACAACTGGATCACAATCCTCAATATAAGAATGCTGAGGAATTACAGGGGTTATATTTGGTACTACCAAGATTGGGTAATTAGCATTTCCAAGAGTGAGTATTTTTGATTACGTTTGCACAATTGGGTGAAAGTTTTTTAATTAAAGTAGTTTTAAATTTTGAATTTTACTAAATGTATGCAATCCTATTGTTGTATAATGTTTATGTGATGCATAAATAATGTATCCGAGTATGTATTGTATTGCTCGGTGCTTGACGTGAATATATAAATCTATATTTTTTTAAATCGAATTTTGAAAGAACGCATATGCCCGTCCATACCCCTCCCCTCCCCTGGACGCGTTAATATTTAAAATTTCTCATCAAAAATATTACATACAAACACTTTTGCAGCTTGTTTACCTTAGTTTAATAAACAAATATTCACAAATAAAATATTTTTAACACCTAGTCAGATATCACTATTGTTTTTTTTTAAAACTACCCATGGCTTACGAGTACCATCACATTCTAAACTGGTTTTGATCATCTTACAAAGAAAATATCTGCCGTATTATTTTGAATTAAAGTGTTTAATGGTTGAATGGCTGCCATACAATCAACATCCGTTATCGGTTTCTTATGGCATAAACCAGCGCCATGTGAATCAGGGCTTAGATTTACTACACGAATCAATAATCGATATTTAATATTATTAGTTGAATATTGAGTATGTTGTCAAGAAGATTAACTGGGTGTCTGAAAACTCTAAATAAATATCCCATACGCATAGAAAAATAAAATGAAACAAATTTTATTCCTTACATTTCATACAATTTAATATACAACTTTCAATTACTTTTCATATTATAAATATTATCTAAAGATAATTTTATGGTATATTAAATTATAATAAAACACATTTTATTTTTACATTGTCCGTAAACGGCTTTCTATCACTTTATTTGCAACAGTATATAGAATTATTATATAATACAGTACGATATCGTGGAAAAAATATATTTTTCAAGGTATTTAAATACTTGCGTGATAAAAACATGCATCTTAATACAGCAGGAATGCAAAAAGAAGAACTTTGATTGTAGCTAATACTTACCTGATGATAACTGTGGTGTGATATTAAATAAAGTTTTCTTTAGGTTCAGAGTCCTAGATTCGAGGCCATAGCTCGTCGTATAACGTTCAAGTCCCACGGTGTTGGTTAATAAAATGTGGATAATTTTGTAAATTACTAAAATATTATTGCCGATTATAATTGAAATCAATTTATAAATTTTCATCTCGAATAAAGTTCTTAAATTATCATTTTTATTAAAAAAATATATTTGATGTTGTCAGTAGCGTACTCCATTATTGACACAATATCTGAAAAAATCCGTGTAAGAATATATAGCTTCAACAGAAAATGTTCCTTATTTGATGCACAGGGGTCGCACATAAACCACGTAACTGTCTTGAGGGGGAAGGGGAGATGACCGCCAACGTCT
This sequence comes from Rhyacophila sp. Rhy_31_5, assembly GCA_036584685.1. Taxonomy (NCBI): domain Eukaryota; kingdom Metazoa; phylum Arthropoda; class Insecta; order Trichoptera; family Rhyacophilidae; genus Rhyacophila; species Rhyacophila sp. Rhy_31_5. The sequence goes on along the minus strand of JAPMAG010001157.1, from coordinate 2,416 downwards.
ACATGGCGTTACAAGGGCAGGGTGAGTTAATTTGTATTGTTAGATAATACTTTTCCCTTTCAAAAAGTGGATAGGAGTCGATTGTAAATCGCTAATTGTAACCTACGAGAGGATGGAGTGGGGTCAAGCTGAATGTCTACATGGTGTTATATGGAGGGGAGGAGGGTAAAAAAGTTGTAAGAAAAATCGTGACGCGGTTTATGGACGATCCCATATTTGTAAATATATGCAATGGCTACAATATTGATTCAAACAACAATGGTCGTATTTCATAAAACTAGTAGGACTCGAGCGAAATTTCTTCTCTAGATACGTAGTCCGTAGCGCTGTTGCATTAGGTATTCTCTCACATGTTATCTTAATACAGCCTGGCTATAAAAATGCATATAATTATGTATTGTTCTGCAAAAGTTGTCATAAATATTTTACTCTCGGACAGCCTATTGTATTCTGGCTATAAAAATGCATATCGACCCTGTTTAGGTAAAAGGGCGTAACCCTCCGTTTTTTGAAAAGTGCTTTTATTTTTAAAAATCACAATGTATACAACTAAATACACGTTCTGTCAAAAGGAATTTAAACAAAAAATGCCGAATTATTATCGAAATTCAGATTTAAAATTTGAAAATAGAACGATCTAATAAGTTTGCATGGAAAGAAAAAAAGCATTGAACCAAAATATTAATAATTTTCCTTTTATAACTTTTTAATTATCAATCATGAAAATGAAACACCAATTTATTGGTCATCGTGCACTTGAAGATTGTATAAATGTGATTTTGACTAAAAATTATTGAAGCACGTTTTTTGGGCCTCCTGTATTTTTTTTTCTGTGAGGGTTACTCCTTTTTACCTAAACTCGGTGGTTATAATTATTTAGTGTTCAGAAAAAGTTGTTATACATATTTGATGACCAATAAATTGGTGTTTTATTTTCCTGATCTCATAATTTAAAAAGTTATTAAAGGAAATCATCACAATTGAGGGTCAATGCTATTGTCCTTTACACACAAACTTAGTACGTCGTTCTTTTTTCAAAATGTAAAGCTGAATTTATATAATAATTCGGCATTTTCGACTTAATTCCGTATGACAGAACGTGTATTTAATTGTGTACGCTGTGATTCTCAAATACAATCACTTTTCAAAAAACGTCGAGTTAAGCCCCTTTTCCTAAACAGGGTTGATATGTATTATATGAAGGTAATGTGATATTTTATACATAAAATGTTACATGTAGAATAACTTGGAAAATATTAACATGTAAAAATATTTGATATAAAAAACCAATATTAATTTATAAAAAAATACATGGGAATATGCGTATATGACGCCACTGACTAGGTATTATTACATTATTATTGTCGTCATTGTTATTACAAGTAATAAATTACTATTCGCATAGATTATTATGACCTGAAAAAACTATTGGACATTTTCCAGTAAATAATTATTAATCTGAAAATTATTTGTCACTAAAATAAATTGCTAATAATGCGCTTAAAAATCCTAATTTGCCAGTATTTAATTTTGGTAAGTGGATAATAGAATAATTTTATTGTATATGGAAATGAGCAATTTAGAAATTTTGACTTATTGAGAAATAAATGATTGATATCGTCGTGTTTTTTTTATGATTTTTATTCCGTTTCAGTTTGTACATTATATTGAAATACAACTACTTAGCTTTTTTGAGTTCTAGAGCGGCTTTTCTCATTGATTTCTAAAAATTTATCAACCAATTCTAAATAAACCTTTAAGTTGTTCGTAAAAAGCGTAATATGTACTCGTATGTCTTCAACTGTTCCATTTTAACATATTTATTCAATGGTGATGTAGCGTTCTATAATTTATGCAAGTATCCAGGATTTCCCTGTGTTTATCTGCACTGCATCTGCAAAATGCATCGTTCCGTCACATAGCAACACCATGTTTTTATCAGGTAAAATATATATTCATAATATTATACACATGATATAATAGTAAATCGATATATTTTCAAACTATCTGCTCAAAAAGATTTTGATTGAATTGATTAAAATCTTCCACGAAATAACATTACGGCGTAGATAATTATCACACATATTGTAAATGAATTATTCTTTGACCCATATAAGGAAATAAACAACCTCTTATTTGACGAAATGTACTATACAGGCCATTAACTTAGAGACTGTATGTAATACCTGATTTTCATCACTGATATACGTACTTAGTGACTATACCGGTCATATTTTTAATGTATTTTATTTCATAAACATAAATCTTACGAACATCAAATTTAACAAGAAAAAAATTAATTAAAATATTGATGAAAAGTGTGTTAGGAAAATAGGGGTTCACAACGTTTTGTTAGATATTTTGTTGCTTATAATACAACTAAACGTATTTGTAGCGCGTACGCCTATCAAGCAGG
>JAPMAG010001156.1:0-12977 GCA_036584685.1 Rhyacophila sp. Rhy_31_5 | reverse complement strand
ACTTTTCAAAACACTACGGTGGGGCTTGGCATAAAGAAGGCTGGGAAACACTGATTTAATATGTCTTCACTTCTACCAATTATTCTTTATATTGAAACTAGATAAAAAGAATTCTTACTTACAGACTTATAATAAATTTAGCCCCGTCGGCCAGTGTACAACGAACGTATCCGACTAGTAATACGAGGTAACAGGTTTGGGTTAGGGTTGTAACGGAGCTCTGCCTTCGCATCCACAAGTGCGGAACTTCCGCATGAAATCGTACCTCAGCCTCCGCAAGTTTCGAAGCGGATATATAACGAAGGTTTGGATTGGATTGGGATTGCAACTTTCAATGTTTAGACTTGCAATTTACAAGTGTAAGTGCAAGCAGAATATGAATTTCGAGAATTTATATTCTGTATTACAGCGTTTATATACACATATTCGTATATATTTTCTTTATTTACTTTTAAATTATGTTAATTTTTACTCAATGGTTAGTAAGAATTATTTATAACCAAGAGAAGACTTTTATGTTGATATTTTTAATAAATCATTCAATTCTAAATATTTCAAAATTTATTTTTCACCCCGGCCCTGCGTTACAACCCTTGTTTGAATACCGTCCTCGTTACTAGAAAAAAATCAAATTTTTGTTCGTTTGCCTATGTAGTCAAAACACGGACCAAAAATAGTTAGTTAGTAATCAGTTATGTACTTCTTTTAACCATATCCGTGCCGAAACGAACCATATGGATCTCCACAATATAAAGATTGTTTTTGATAGTTTTTTATGGGTAATAATTGTCAATTATTAGCTCAACCGTTTCGGGTTCGTATCCTGGCTACAATTTAATGAACAAACATCTGAAAGAACATTACTCTAATAAAAAAACAACTGTTGAGAAACTGTAAAATGAGTGCAAGTAGTTTCTGAAATCGTAACATTACTTCATGTGTAATAAATAATATATCAAGTAGACTAATATACTAAAATATTTAATAAAAAACATACGATTTTCGACACTCGCAATACTACACATAGATTTTATGATTGCATATCATGTATGACATAATTTTTTATTTTTGATTACTAGTGTAAATAAATTGTTACAGTTGTTGTTAACGCGGCGTCGGTTATTAACCATTCGCAATACATTGCTACTCCAATTCATATTGCGTGTATTCGTGATAATATATTTATAAATTTGACATTTTGCTCGCTGAAAAAAAACATGTCAAACACTTTTACTACTCTCTTCTGGTTCTTGACAATGTATGTACGATCAGGAGAATTAGGGTGTATAATATATTTTATTTTCACAACTCTCTGAGAAAACATTTCAAACGACCACTGAAGTTGGCTCGACGTTATTTTTAAGTATGCATACATTACCAATTTATTAAGGTGTGTTTGTTTTTATATTATTTTCCTTTATGCAAATGCCATTCATCAAATTCTTTCTGTCTCTTTTTAGCAGAGGTCAAATTGTTTGATCTCTCGTACCAAGCGAGCGAGAAAACAGCAGGAGCCGTGTTCGGCTAATGAACGTGCCTTTGGCTTCATAAATTATCCTATTTATTGAAGAAATAACTCACAATATTAATTGATATTCACTGTTGAATTTACAACAAAAAAAAATGTTTTTTTGTCGCTTCTTATCTTGCGAATTACTTCCAAATTGACTCCTGTTTGCTAATATTTGCATGAAATTTAAACATTGATTCTGAGTATTAAAAATGTGCGTCAAGTACACTTGAAAGAAGAAATTCTTTCATTTCTCCAATATGAGCATGTATGAAACACAGTAATTTATGTCAATAATTTTAGGGAAATATGTTATTTTTAACTCCATAATCAAATAACAAACTTAATCGGAAACCCACGGGCAGGGATTTTTTTTTCTTCTTCGAGTTGCTATTCAGTATTCATTTTCTTACAATTCGTTTCAAAATGCTTAAAAGATAGCGAAAATGATTATCCTGTGTACATACGAGTCTATATATGATTGTGTAGTGCTATGCAGGGGATATTTGTTACCGTTAAATTTGCTTCTGAATTCGCCGTGACATATATCGCCCGGTGACTATTTCATTGTTACTAACAGGGGTTATCATCTCAATCTCATAAAATTAAATAAAACAAACATTGTGCTCTTGTTCCAAATAAATATTTTTGTATTTAGTAATAGAATGTATAATGTCATGTAACCCATGACTTTAATCAGCTGTCTGGCAGAGATGCCTTAATACGATCACATTGGTTTTCTTACAATGAAAAATAAATTCGGAATGCTAAAGACGCTGTATCCAAATAAATTACGTACTGGGAATTATTATTTTCGTTATCATTATTAAAAAAACGGACTGAAATTTAGTTTTTTTCTGATATGTATAGAGTTTTTTTGTATCCAAATTTCGATGCCAAAAATTACCCGGATAAAGTCTTCGTTTTATCATTACACACATGGTGAAATACTCGTACATTCAGTGTAAAAAGTTCCTTGTATAAAAATCGATAAATGTCAAAAAACTTAATTCATTATTTATTATTGTATTTTAATTTTAATTAAAAAAATACTAAAAAGATCGTAACGAAGATTATTCACTATCAGACAATTATAGACCAGAACCCGTTTACACATTTGGTACGATATCGCTTTCATCACTTGAGATAACCAGAGCCTGTGTATTATTTATTTTCAAATTTAAAGGTTTACCGGATTTAAAGAAAAATTCTATTATCGATCGCTGTGACTGTTTTTGTTTTGAGTTTCTTCTATAACTCTTGGTAACGAGCCATGCAAGCGGTCAAATCACGTTAAAATTGTAGTTTGTCTGCATTGTGATACGTATAGTACTAGGTAGTAAGTACATACAAGAGATGCAGCACCATGTTATTTCAAAACCGTGTAAAAAGAGTGTCTAGAGTACTTATTATAACATTTTAAGATGCTTTTTTTAAACTCAAATCATCTTAACGGACAACGGCATTAGTTAACGTATTTAACAATTTGATGATATTTGACTGACTAACTGTGTATAGAAATACATTCTTTTACTCCGTCTCCATTATCCCGAATTTACTTGAACGCGGTGTGATTTTATTTTAAATTTTCACTGATCTACTAGAAAATGAATATCGCCACCCATACGTATAACAGACTTTGAATGAATCCGCAGATAATCAAAAGTTGCGATATCACAATATGAATTCCTTCAATAAAAAGAAGTCAAGCGAGCATGCATATACACAAACTCTGAATTTTTATTTTAGCCATCAAAATCGATACAAATATTTACAATTGGATTGACTTTTAATCAATATGTGACGATTAAATATTTCATTTTTATTATTCCATCATTGAAAGTGTGAAATATATAGAAATATCGAATAAATGTATTTTTATTGGTCGATTTATGCGATGTTTTCGTAGAGAGATGCAGCCGCGTACATATAAGGATTACTGTATGTTTATAGAGACATAGGCGAAAATTAAACCTACGAATAGTACAGAATATATTCAAGGAGAGTAATTGTTGTGTTTGACTGAAATAATAAAGCAAGAAAATAATAAATACCACTATAATACATTTAATATGTCCTTTAATGTTTTGATAGGTCAGTTTTTTCTGTTGCTTTCCTCAAGATAGAAACTTTTAAATTCTTTGCAGGCCTATATTTTATATTACATGTCCCAGAAACTTGCAACCCGTGAATATTATCAAATCTGTCGGATGCATTACGGAGCACGCATGTCCACGAACTAACACGAGTCAGCTTGCATTTATTACTCTGAATGAAATAACATAATGCTCTCCGAATTTCTGCTGTCATTGTTATAATTTTCAGACTGCATCGTTGTTGCTAATGGAAATCTACCCATTTACGATTTGCGACACATGTGGGTTCTGCGTTCAACCTTGGTATTAGACAGAGTTGAATGAGAATATATTTACAATAAGTAATTTACAAAATTATATATAATTACGAGATAATCGCCATATCTAGAAGAAAATATAATTGCAAACATTTACATACAATATGATTACATCTACATATAGTCAAAATCGTTATACACGAAACTATGTAGAGATAAGTATCTTTCCCCATTAATTATATATAAAAAAAACAATGTATTGATTATTGTATTGAGTCATAAAGTTTATATTATAATACATACTTATATATATATATCTTATAAAATTATCGAATGAAAATACATCCAATAATGAAAAAAATCCCCAGTCAACGTCAAGTTATACAGTTTGTTTAAAATCGTACTACATTACCTACATAAGCGTAAAAATGGTGCCTTCATGTCCAATGTTTACTCTATGATAGCCGATATATTAATGTTATATGGCATACATTAAAAAATGAACAAATATAATCCTACAGTTGGTTCTGAGAAGAACTTTAAATATGTAATAACTGCATAAATCAGGGGCGGGCAAATCTTTTGGTCGCGGGCCACATGGAGTAAGAAAATTTTACCACGAGTCACGCAATATTTTTTTGAAAGAAATATTTTTAAACTAAAACGCATTTATTGCGCAATTTAAAAGGGAAAAAATGAATATTTAACAAGACACAATCACAAAATCAACTAACAATATTTTTTGTATCGTGCATATATAATTAAAGTAATTTATAAAATGCTTCGTGGGCCAGATAAAATTTTGGCATTGGCCGGATCCGGCCCGCAGGCCTGGCATAAATGATGTTAAATTATTGCTTGCCATAAAGCAGAAGTTTTTTTTAAAAAATTTTTTTTACACAAAACGATTTTTCTTTTCTCAAGAGCTTTTATAGGATATACTATGACATTTCTTGTAGTTATTTCTCTATGTGGATGATATTAATTTTATTTTTGTATTAATGCATTGATTTGTTTTTGAGAAATGTCAAATCGCATAATACGAGTTTTTATTTGTGTAAACGAATATTGTGTTTGAAAAATCTTCACGAATTCATCCCTTAATATTTAGCGTCAAATCTTGTTTATCCCCGCTGAAGTAAATGTCTGCTTTACTAAGGGCATGATCTGACACATTGTTACGGTCATTTAACAACGTTTATTGTGGACTGTAGTCGTTTTATTTCGTCGCGAGCTGACACCGTTATTTTTATAAGCGCTTTGTTCGGAATGCGGACAGATTTGAACCAATTATCCAATTTAAGAGATTTAAAAGTCGCATTTAAGCTGTCTTTATTGCCGGACAAAAGACTTGTCTAGCATTCACTGTTAAGGGTATACCAATCACGTCTAGCACATCGTTATTTTGATACTTTATATAACACTAAATAGTCAACATAATAAACGTTATCCGACTTTGCTATGGATAGCTGAAATAACTGAATGTGTTTTTCATTCAAGTAATTCATAATTCATTTATCACGTGCATTTATTTTATCGTGAAACTCTCGATTAATCTATAATCTATGGCAATCAAAAATATCATCACATACCTATCCTATAGACAGGGTAGTTTAGTGGAGAAGTTTTGCAACATATGTACTTACTTGATTTATAATTTTATGTGTTGATTAAATTTATCTACCTTTTTCAACCTTGACAAAAAGTGAAAAAAATCAGTAGTATTCCTTGTAGGTAAGTAAGTGATACGGGACTGACGAGCTTAAGGTCACGGAATCAAATCTCATAACTCTGTCTGTTAAACTCGGTAAAAAATGGAAATTTTCACATTTTTCACACCCATAAGCTCGGCGTTGGAGCGTATTGTATAAAAATATTATAAATGAAGCGTCTAGTTACAAAATGCGATATAAGGACATTTCAATATTGTCGGGAAACAATGTTTTTATGTTTGAAGGTCAGATTTTGTTTAATGTTAAGATTCTTTATTTTCATCGTATTCAATGTTCAAAATATAACAAAATAACGGCGTTTATTAGCTGAAGTAAACTAAATATTTAAATGCACGTGGAATCAACCAGATTTGAAATATTTGAATTCATGAAATTTCACTTTTTTTTTAAGTTTACGAGTACATTGGGTTTTTGAACATAAAATGTTCCCGCATAGTGTAAAATGATGCGTAAAATGCGAGTGTATTTTTTATCGATTTCGAAAAAACGTGTTTTTATCGCTTTTTGTAATTATCGATTCAAATATAAGTTTCTCTATGACCCCACGAAGTTTGCTTTAGTAGAGCTTAGTCTGTACCTATTTTTTATATTTTATTCAGTCGATGTATGCTTCTTAAAACTAGAATGTAGACATTTGGAAAATTGCGTCTTTTGATGAATATTATTTGTTTGATATCCACGCATAATATTGCACGACTAACTTCTTCAATTTGTATGGCATCAAAATCATGTTTGATTGAGCTGCTTTAATCGGACTTATATAGATAATTCATTCAATAATATGCTTTTATTATATTTTTAATATTGTCAGTATATATCCTGAATTTCAAAATTTTTAATCCCATAATGTTTTATTCGTGCTGAATTCAAAGCCGAAAAATATATTATAGCTGGTCTGCAGTAAGAGAGGAAATTCTCCGCATTGCATCTCCCATAAAGTACGGAGGATTACCCCCAGGACCCGACCAAGACTAAAGGCCAGAGCATCGCGGGCCGGAACACCTGTTAGTGAAATCCGAATTAATGTCCGTCTGCTCCCCGCGTCGGGGACCTACAAACCCGGAACTTTGGCCACAACATATCCAGTTCCTTGTAATTACCGCCGTACTTAGCAATATTGTTCAACACACTATATATTAATTAAGCGCAGTGAACAACAAGAAATTTTACCAGTGTAATATTTATATTTAGTAAATTTACGTATTTTTTGGTAACCGTACAACCATTTACGTTCCAGATTATACAGAATTATCTTTATACTATATACAATGGTAATTTGAATCAAATAAAAGAGTACTCTAAATAATTTTCTCCACTCCACAATACTTGGTGGAAAGCTGTTATATTGAAATAATAACACAATTTTTATTCATATTTCCACAAACATTTTTTTTATGTTTGAAAACCATTTTCTTCTATTAAAACATTTTTCAACTGATATGTAGCAGACTAAACCGGTGTTGAAAATTTATGTATGATTATAAACCGTATCTTGTCTAACTCTCTCATTTACCTTTTTTGTGCCAGACACAATGTCACAATACGGCAAGATGTGATTTTTTTAAGCAAAAATAAAACCCTAATATTTCTTTTAAAAGTATATTGAATGTTTATTTATCGTGCCTTTTTCTTCTTTTAACCATATCCGCTCCGAAATAAATCATATGGATCTTCTCAATGTGAAAATTATTTTTGACAGTTTTTTTATGAGTAATAATTGACAATTGTTAGCTCAACCGTATCGGGTTCCTGTTTTGACTATAATACAAATAAATAAACCTTTGAAAATATTTTCAACCAGCCCGGGCCTTGAACCCGAGATACCCGCATGATAGGCGTACGCGCTAACAACTAGCCTAACGAGGACGACTTGATGACTTTTTAATAATCATATTATAGTCATATCTCAACGTTTTTGTATATAAAATCATCCAACATATTCAAATTTCTCTTGAAAACTACGTTTTAAGTTCTGTGAGTTGAATCGTTTCTGGCAGTTAATCGGTTAACCCAGCTTAAAATGTTCTAACATACGAAACCGGTTTTGATTTTTTTTCAAAATGTAACTGTAGAAAAATGTATTAAAACCATGTTGTTATTTTATTTAATACAGTAAAACTTGATATGATTTTGCATATTTTCACTTTATAAATTTATATCACGTGTAATCTTAAGATTTCTCAGCCTGAGAAAACGTTAAAATATAAGTTGTATCGATACCAAAATTTTTACTATTCATTCCATTCTTTTGACTTGGTAGGCATCTATAATAAAAAAAATAGGAAAAAGCTTACCGCTTACCGCATATCACAGACAGTATTCGTACCATTTTAAACAAACGGGGTTACATGTTATCAGATAAAACATTTCAATCTATCGGCAGTTTTAAAAAATATTTTACATAAACTGATGGTATATTCTTGATTAAATGAGCATTTTTTATACAATATTATATATTGGTAAAAAGTTTCGTCCGAAAAAATGTCAAAACATGAATGTAGTTTAATACGAAGAATAAAGTACAAATAAATATAATATGAATGGAAATGTCAGAACACCTGTTACGTTTAGTGAAATTAATTTCCACAATTCAATAGATCAATCCTTATAACGATATATCGAAACAGTTTGGCTTTAAATTTCCATTAAGCGAAGTGTATATTGAATATTGGCATCACAAGTTATTAAGTTCGACAACACTGTACTATGTATTGAGTTTAGAAGCGTTTGGTTAACTACCTTGGGAATGTTTAAGCTTGTGGCGTTGACTATCTAAATATTAATTATGTACTTGAGACTATGTATATGGTAATAAACACTAACTTTTCATTCTACGATGCATGCATATACTGTAGCGTAAAGAACGTAAATTTATAAGATATTTATTTATGTACTTGCATTATTTAACTAAACCTAGACTTTTCTGTGCCAGATATAATGTCACAGCCCGGCATGTGGAAATTTTCAACCAAAAACAGAACCTTATATTGTTATTTTTTAAAAATATATTAAACGTTTCCTTGTCAGAGGTCGTCCATAAACCACGTAACGCTCTTTAGGGGGAGGGAGGGATGACCACCAACGTCTACATGGCATTACAAGAGGGAGGGTGGGTTAATTTTATGTGTTACGTAACACCTTTTCCTCTCAAAAAGTAGATAGGAGTTAAATAAATTGCATTCTTAATTAACTTTTTCTATGCCAGACATAATGTCACAACCTGGTAAGCTGTGAATTTTTAGGCAAAACTACTTCTTTTAAAAGTGTATTGAATATTCTTATCTTGATTTTGTTTTTAATGGGCATATTATAATCATATCTACGCAATGTTATGTTTAAAATCATCCAAAATATTCAAATTTGTCCAGCAAACTACGTTTTCAGTTGTGCGAGTTAACTCGCTTCTGCCATTTAATCGGTTAGTGTGGAAAGTTACGTAAATTTTGAGAGAAGGGAGGGAGAGTCAAGCTGAATGTCTACATGATGTTACATGGAGGGGGGAGGCTAAAAAACGTAAGAAAAAACGTTACGTGGTTTATGGACGACCCCTCATGACTTAATTTAATGATCATATTATAGTATGTAATATCTCTGCATTTTCATATTTCAAATCATGTAACATATTCAAATTTGTCTAGCAAACTACGATTTAAGTTGTGCGAGTAAACTCGTTTCTGGCACTTAATCGGCTAGAAGAGTATATTTATTTATCTTTGTTAAATATAGTTATGCAAATAATCAAAACATGTATATTTTACGATGGTATGCCATTGTACAGCAATTTATATAAGATTTTATAACGCTTATCGTTTTATAAAAATCATTTCAAGTACATATAACAGAAGTAAAACTCGATGATCAAAAAGTTTAAAGGACCCGTGTTTTGAAGTCTAAATATTTGTTCTGGACTCGGCTCTGGACAACAAACGCTCCTGTTCGTCCCGAATGTGAAATGGAGGTACGAGGTGAAAAGACTCACACTCAATCATTATACCAGTCAATTTCTGACTGGTCATGGCAAATTCGCAGGCAAGCTAGTAGATAGGCCAAACTGTAAATGCGGTCACGACTACCAGACTGCTGAGTATGTCTTGTGGGAGTGCCCGCTTATGCATTCGTCACGTACGGAGTTGTTCACCAGTATCAGCTCTCACACGGGTCCTATAGGGCACGCGGACATGATATCCACCGACGCCAAATTTAAGGCCTTTACTAAATTTACGATATCTTACGGGCAGCAATTTTGCGCAGATTCCCAAAATGACTCATCGGCCACGAGCCTGGGTAACCGGGCTGACTGAGTCGTCAGCACTACGGGGTGCATAGGGCACCTCATGCTACCAGAGAGTGAATGATGAGGCCGACTGCTACTTATTCTTTCCTTATTCTAAAATCCTTTCTTCTAGCACACTGTGCATGTTGATACCGTCCCGTGCGGCTCCACTACGAACAGGCTTAAAATCGGAATGTGAGAAATAAAAAAAACATTGCTTTAGCAAAGGGTCAGGCAGGTGATTGCGCATAATCGCGGTTGTAAGTACTGATGGGACCTTTAAATCTGTTCCATAAGTCTAAGTGTTGAAAAACGGTGAAAAATATTGTGGCAAAACAATGGATCGTCTAGTGTTTACACAAAATTAAATTGGGCTAATTTTATCAGCACGATGTTTTTTAAGAGTGTAAGCTTTCTTAAGAGTTTCAAAGTAAAGCTCCCGGTTCACAGAGAACAATAGCGCCAATTGTGTTCCGTGTAAATAACTTTGTGTGTTGAAATAATGTAATCGAATTCGAAGACCGCCAACGTCTTGCGTACGTATCGATTTTACGTCACTTCCGATTGTTTTCAGATGTATTTTTCCATTTTATCGCCGCGTTTCCGCTTTTATTGAGGGAAAACGGGCGCTTTTCCGACCGCCACGGCGAGCACCGTCCGATAGGTTCGTTCATTCATTCTTCGCAGCGTTATTTTTGCCTTTTTATTCGCTGTTAAATAGCTCAACGCGTCTTTGTACTTCAGCTGAATGAAATTGTATTACCTAGTTTTGCTTTAGAATTGACTGGATAGAAATTTTCAGGCTCTAAAAATTGAAGCTGTCAGTATGTTGAATATATTCATGAATAGAGTAGTAGACTTGTCAATGGATGACGAAATAGTTCTTTCACTAGTGGCGTGCTTTTTACCTTTTAAAAAAAGCACTAATTCGACCAAACGTAAAATTGTACATCGCATTAGTTATAAAGAAACAGATGTTTTCCACAACAATTGCGTTTTAGTTATTATAATTTTTCCATTTTAATAATTAATAATAGTTAATTAATCATATTATAAATTGAAAAACATTAAAAAATACGATAGTAAAGAAATCGTTCAGTTAATATTTAATTTTCTCTATTTTTTTAAATACTGTTTATCTTTGATGAACAGTTTTTATATTCAACTATACATCAATACAAAATAGGTCTTTATGTTCGATCTATCGTCATTATAATGGCAGAAGGCGTTAAGTCAAAAGACTGTAATGGGAAAATTGAATTTTAATGTTCAATTCTCACATGTATTTAACGATAATATTAGGACAACTTGGACTAAAAGTCTTCTTGACATTTCATATATTATATAACAATTAATCAGCCAAATAATCCTGTATATCAAAAGAATGTGTTTTATCAGTAATAAAATATGCAATATCGACTTACTAATCAGTGGCATTTTAATATTACAGAAAAAGTACCAGGAATATGGCTAAGCTTGTTTTACCAGATGATAGAGCCTGCAAAAATCTACCAAACAGCATTATTAGGTCATTTTTGACGACTTAACGCCTTTTGCCAGTATAATGACGATGTATTACATTTTAGGAATATAAATGCATCTTTCTTTGATAGTCTAATATAGTAATTACATTTTAATATATATTTTAGCCCACGATTGCTCATTGGTTATATATTGTACAGTCGCAAATCCCAAATTCTTTTCAAATAGTTATACCTTTTCATTTATTGCCAGGGCATGAATCCAATTATTGAATGAGCTTAAATTTTCGAAAACTCGTAAAACAACAATTTTTAAAACTCAAAAAAAAAAATTTCGGATTAGATATAGAAATTCATTTTTTTTATTGAAAATAAATCTTTTTATTTCGTCTTTAAAAATAAAAAATACTTAGAAATAAACGAAATAATAAGACTGGCTAAAGGAATAGTGGATTATATCAATGTTGCAAAACAAAGTTTACTGTATTTTATAAATGAATCTACAATTATTTTTTAATTTAATTTTAATTGAAGTGTAACTATCTGTATTTAACTGTTTTTTTTTTTTTAACAAATTTCTTTCATATTAGTGCATATTTACAAAGTCCACTTGAATATTCATCACACAAAGCCTTCAATAATCGCCTCCACATTGAATTATATTAGCAGTTAATATAATTCAGCTTTTTATGTTGTCATTTACATTACCAAGTCATTGAACGTCACCTCACCTAAGATGTAATCAAATAAATATTTATGTCGTTAAAAATATCGAGATTTCGTTATATATGATATTTTAATACAATCATATCCATAATAATAGAATATCTAAACGTACATTGCGAAAGCATATTGTTAAATTTATTTGAATTTTTACAGAAGTAACAAACACTCAATATAACAAAGATTTCCTTCGCATACCAAGTGCACCGAGCGAAAAACTTTTTGGCACGTGACGTCATAAGGTTAGCTGTAAAGTGTCTGCCATACTTCTTGCCAAAATTGAATGTCATCTCCATCACCCATACTGAATGTCATCTTTCCGCTAGCACCGAATGTCACTTCTCCCGCCCAAACGGAACGAAACGGATGAACGAAGACCAACGAGACTTGTCTTGTCGTGAAACTGTTTGTTTAGCGCGTGGTCTTTTCTAATCTCGCTTTATGGTGCGCTATTGGTCCCGCGGGATCAGGACCAGGGACGTAGTAACAAATACTGTGGGTATATCTCTATTTATTTTTTTGCAACAAAAATACTTTTAACATCCCCAACAGATGTTTTTAGTACAATAATATAATGTTTTAATAATTCGTTTATGATTCATAAAAATAAATTAAAGCGTCATACTTCTCTGACTTCTGAAGTGGCTTGTGTTATACCTTGTCCTAAAAATATTATATCTGAATCGCGCATCTCAATCAGACAGCGTATTCAACCAAATCGGAGAGGCAAAAAAATGGTACGCGACTGGTACAGAACCATGAAGCCAATTTATAGTGCTTTCACTAAGGGGTCGTCCACAAACCACTTAACGCTGTTGAGGGGAAGGTGGGTGCCCTCCAACGTCTACGTGGCGTTACGAGGGGGGAGGGTGGGTTAATTTGCATCGTTACGTAACACTTTTCC
>JAPMAG010001155.1:0-12979 GCA_036584685.1 Rhyacophila sp. Rhy_31_5 | reverse complement strand
AGTTATTTTTTTACGAGTAATAATCGTCAATTATTAGCTCAACCGTTTCCCGACAGTCGCATCCGACTCACGAGCCGAGGGTTACGAGTTTGAGCCCCGTGCTGGTCGCAATTTTCACGAATATTTACTCATTTATATTGTAGCCAGGACACGAACCCGAAACGGTTAAAATAATATAATATGGTCATAAGTATTTTTAACTTCATTCACATATTTTTATATAAACAAATAACATATTGCGATAAGTGCCCAATAACGTAGTTTTGATATATAGTTTTTAATTAATATCAAAACGTGTATTTTTATTATCCTGACATCATAGTTCCATAGTTCGATGAATTACCAATTTACGTGAGAATCACAAAAAAATCAACCACTTATAATATAATCTTATACGTCGTAGTTGATATCTAAAGAATATTATTTATCAAGACGTGGTATTACATAATAAGTATAGTTAAAGCAAGAAACTATTTAACTTCTAGTACGATTCGTGTTCAAAGAATGCGTACTTGACCTCATTATTGTGGCAAGATGACTCATAATCAGTACATTTATGAAAAGCTTTTAAATCCTGCATAGCTTTCACAGCTATAAATATTTAAGAATATATTTTGTTAAATACTATTTAATTTGTTAATTTCTACCAGTTTTAAATAACTTATAAGTATTCGTTTTATATTACATACTTAGACTAAACGATACTATCGGTTATATTTATTATAATTTTCTTTCAATGATAACAAAAGTATTTTCAGTTAATATACAGCTTGATATTAATTAACTTGAATGTGTAAAACAACGTTATTATAAATTTTAGATCAATATGATTATAAACCCACAAATAGTAGTATTAGCTTGGCATATATATTACATAACAGTGTTACGAGTACAAGGATGGGGGAAATATGAAAACAGTTGATAGGTGATTTCTCCTATAACTTGGTTCCAAAGTTAATACTCCGGAAAATTTAATAGTTTTATGCACTACGTATTATTGACTGTAACATATTATTATATTTATATATTGCAGTTTATTAAGGACATGTGTATTAAGGGATACTTTAATATGAGAAATAACAAGTTAATATAGAGAGCTTCTCATATATTGAATACTTAATAAAATATAATATATTTTAATGCATAAGTGAAGAACAAAACATAGTTATTTCATAATATCAAATAAAGATATGTAATAATATTGTAAATCGAATACGAACAGATGAATTGTTTATTCATATATGAAATATTACCAATTTATAATATTTTTTATATTTCCGAAAAAGTTTTGAAAACATTAGTGGTTAGCTATCACAGTTATAAAAGTTTTAAACTGTCAACGCTGACTAATATTAGATGTTGAATAAAAAGAGCCTTAATATTTTAAACGAGACTACTTATTTATTTATTTAATAATATTTATACATCCTTGAAACCTTAATATGAACGTTAACATGGATAAACTTAATGGATTTCACATTTTAATATATTCAAATGAAACACTCTTTATATCGTGCAGTAAGTTTACATCGGTGGGTATTCAACATGGTTGAAATATACGAGTATTTGTGTTATCTTGTCCGTGCAAGGTTCTCCTCCGTGGGTGATTTGGGTCGGCACTTATTTACGATTGTTTTTCTTCTTTATCTGTATAAGTTTTGAAATAAACAACTACGCTAGCTGATGCAATCTCACTTAATTTAATTTATTCTTCACCGTGTTGTATTAACTTATGTGTTTAATTAAAACTAAATGAGATTTTTTCCATTTTATAATCGTAACTAATAACAAAATGTATCAATACAATTTTAGTTTCAATAATTCTGATTCATTGTTTATAAACTATGATAGATAACACATACATACGTAAAAGATTCCTACAAAGCAGTATGCTCACTTTTATCCTTTTTTTATTTCATGATAAATTTAACCTAATTTGTATAATTTTGATTATAAAATGACGTAATAATTTAAATTGAAAAATATATCTTCTCTCCTAACCATATCAGCTCCGAAGCAAAGCAGATATATTTTCACAATGTGATGATTGTTCTTGACAGATTTTTTTACGAGTAATAATTGTCAGTTATTAGTTCAATCAATTTGGTCTATGTCCTGGTTTCAAATGCATATGAAAAAACTTTTTTCTAGTTAAAGGATTCAAACTCTAGACTTTTGGTTTGTGAGTCGGATGAGTTATTCTCTCACTCACTAATATATGTATAATATACAAAAACATATAAAACATGTCTCAAAATTCCACATTATGGATGTTTGTGTATCGTGAATAGTTATGTACGTACATTATCAAAATTATTATCGTTAACAAGGGGAGGTTTTTTGATTATCGTAGTGTTTCTTTTATAGTACTCGGACGTATAGTTTTTTTTAATTGTGCAACTCAGCTTATTATATACACAATGTTGACGAGTATGATATTAATACTGTCTTCCGGCTCGGTTGCTTGAATCAGATTGATATCTTATAATAAAGATACTCTTCTTCAAAATACAGAATAAGGTATACAAAAAAAGCTTTTACCCAAATTGCCTATGGTCATGATTACTGGATAGATGGCGCGCATATTTTTAAGCCTAGTTGGCTCGAAATATTATCTTAAAACCTGTTATGAAAAGATATTTTTGGGGAAATGCGACGGTTTCTAATGTTACAGTCAACGAACGGAAAGTTGATTGACTTAACGTTTTCTGTTCAAGAATTGCGCCTATCTTCTGTTAAAGATAACATAATCGGGAGCCGTCTCCTGTAATCTCATAAACCGGAATGCGAAAACTTGGAAAGGATCATCTTCGAAATTCTCTTTTCTTGCGAGCAATCTTGTTAGGCATTCATGAGATTGAGAAGTGGAATTCCTTTTCAAAAATTTCCCTACGAAAGCGACAAAATTTTAAACATTAATATGCAAAAAGCATTTTTACCTTTACAAATAATGCTTTCATTTTTATGGTTGCCTTAAAGAAAGATATAAATGTAAAACAAAACGTTCCTTCAATTTTTAAGTTTTGTATATTTTAAGCCTTTTGATTATATACTAAACATTGAACCGTAAATACGATTATACTAGAAAGTATATGATTATTACTAAAACAATAAGTTTTGTAGCATTTTAAATGTTTTAAATATTTTTTATCAGCCAAAACCGATTCCTCCAAAAAGTATTTTATTAAGTATGTATCAATACTATATACAATAACGGACGTTGAATTTTAAAACCTAATACATTAAACAATTATCAATTAAAAATTCTCAACTTTTAAGTTGATTATAAAAATCACATTATGTTTTTAATAAAATTTATGAAGAACAAAACAAATACGACTGCATTACAGATACTGTTTCACATCTCCATATATTTTACTATTTGTGAATTATGTTACTTTAATTCACGAGATTTTTAAGACATTCACTTTTAATTTACACGTACTTAACACATTATTCAACTGGGTCTGATTTTATTTTTCTTTCTTAGGCGAATTTATTTTTTCTTTGTTTTCAATGTTCACTATCCTAACTCATTTATTTTCTACGAATGAATTTATCGCATTTCTATAGCTGCGTCACTTAAGGAAGATAAATAAGAGTTCTAGTATTTGGTTTGTTGAGTAAACAGTCCATGAAAATGTCTACCAAAATGATCAATTTCACTCTCAAGAAATCTTAGAATTTATTAACTCAGACCGACACTCAGTTATTCAATTGTAATTTGCAAGGTTTTGTTGATATTTATTTTAATTATAATTAAGTTTGGTTATTTAAATGAATTCAAAGATTTAACATTGATTTTCAATACGTTTACTAGGTAAACTTAACTACCGTAAAACCTCTATATTACGTGTAATATGGATGAGGGGTTGTCTATTCGTAGTGGAAAATCCGTTATATAAAGGTATATTTTTCGATTTTTTTTATTAAGAAAATGAACGGCACAATATATGACCAGTAAAGTTTCCATATATATATATTTAAAATATTGTATAATTATAAACAATAATGATGCAGTTATGAAAACTGTAATTCAATATTTGCAAATGCATTTTTTTCTTTCGAGTAAAAAAATACAGTGCCGTAAAACTACGAGTGGGTGAAAGAGCGACCAGCATTGCAAACGTTAGTGCAACGTTTAGACTACGAAAGTAGGATGGTATTATGACTCGAGTTTGAGTGCAAAAAGTATGACGTCTTATCAATGGAAAAATATTTTTTACAGCAATAATACTTGGATTCAACATTTATATCATGAAAAGCATGTTTTTAATAATTTTCACATTTGACCGAATATTTTGTCCGCCATATCTAAAGTCCGTTATATTGAGGTTCTACTGTATACAATTATATTATATACGTGTAAATATTTTTGTATTTTGTTGAAAATATCGCAATATTTGAGCTTTGATATAGATCGCAAAATTATTAACATTACTATTTTTTAGTTAAGTTTTAGTTAAAAAGCAAGTACACAAATATTTCAAGGTGTGTAGCCTTGTAGGCTCACGCAGTATGTACAATTCAACTGTACATTGATTAAATTCAATTAAATTTTTCCTATTTTTAGTCCAATGTTTAATTAAACTCATGATTCTTTTCAATATAAAAAAAATCGTTAAATAATAAAGAAAAATATGAAACGATTCGAAATTAATATCAAATAATTAGGTCCATATGTCTCGCAGCTTATTTTTAATT
The DNA here is from genome assembly GCA_036584685.1 of Rhyacophila sp. Rhy_31_5. NCBI lineage: Eukaryota > Metazoa > Arthropoda > Insecta > Trichoptera > Rhyacophilidae > Rhyacophila > Rhyacophila sp. Rhy_31_5. The sequence goes on along the minus strand of JAPMAG010001155.1, from coordinate 8,275 downwards.
ACTAGGCCTACGCTGTCCAAACAAAATTTATATTTTAGTCGTGTATTTAACGTGATGTTTATTTTTCTTAAATCCTTTTACCATATGGCCTGGCTGAGTGGGAGAATGAATAAATAATGTTCGCGAATACAGTTACCCCTTTCGCGAAACTCACCCCGCTTCCCTTTGTACACTAAGCGTTCTGTCTTCCCAACTTAATGGCTTTCATTATCTTTCATCTCGTTCTCTTGTTTGCTACCTCGGCGTTATCGTGAACACTATCCGCTTTTTAGGGGTCGCTTTAAACCCAAAGAAACAACCGACGCGACGCCCAAGCGCCACCTGCTGGCAAAAAACTTTCCCGCTTTTCTTTGGACTCCCCGTTCAATGGCCGCGGCATTGAGGCTCACCCCACGGAACCCGAAGAAAAACCCCAGGCATTTGTCCTGCCGCCGTTCTCCATTCAACTCATCGGACACTAATGGCAATGAGGTTTTCGTACCGAGGGAGGGAAAGGCTTAGGGGTGCTTACTGTGATACTTCTTTCACAGTAATGGGTTATTGTCTTTTTTGTGGTTACTCGGTTGTGATTCTTTTTTGCATACTCTTCTTTATGAATTTAAGTGCTCTTTGCTTTGATTATACTTAACACAATTTGTAGAAAGTGTTTGTTAAATGAAATTTATTTTACTTTTCATAATGAGTATTTAGTTTTCACCTTACCATTATATACTATAATGAAGGAATATGTACATTGATAATTTAAATCAATTATTTTTACAGATGAAAATTGACAAAATAAACTTACTAAGAGTTATTTTATTTATTAGATAAGAAATACATAAAAAAACATGCAAGACGTTATGCGTATGCCTATCAAGTGCATTTAAATAATATTAAAACATAACGGAATTAAAGTTATTAAAATACCATTTCTCTACACTTGTATTCTTTGATTATATGAATTAAATAAATGAATACGAATGTACTATCAGACGTTGCAATTAATTGATTCACCGACCGAGTTCAAATAGAAAATTGTCTCAAATTAAACCATATCCACGTAAATAAATGATTTCCGATACATGCAACTGAGAAAAGAAAACTTATTAACTAATAAAGAATGGTATATTTGGTAGTACATATTGACCATGTTTACGTAAAAGGGCGTAACCCTCAGTTTTTTTAAAAGTGCTTTTATTTGAGAATCACACTGTATACAGCTAAATATACGTTTTGTCAACAAGAATTAAGCCAAAAATGGCGACTTATTATCGAAATTCAGCTTTTAATTTAAAAAACAAACGATCTACTTAGTTTTTATTCAAAGGAAAAAAAGCATTAAATATCAATTTGTAATGATTTTTTTAATAACTTTCTTAATTGTCAGATCAAGAAAATGAAACACGAATTTATTAGTCATCATGCACTTCAAGTTTGTGTTAATGTAACTTTAACTAGAAATCCTGTAAAATTTGTTCTACGATGGTCACTCCTTTTTACCTAAACACGGTCGATATGTTTTGAATATTTCGAATTTATAAAATATTTAACACTTGAAGTATGAATTTAATTTATTAAAATGACGTAAATTGCTGGCAACCAATATTGTTACTCACTTTATATATTCATTTTTCATTTCACAGAATACATGTTTTTTTTTGTTAATAAACTTCTGTCGTCCATGGCGGCTAAGTGGACATATTGTCCGGTAGTGAGTTATCATAGTATACATATATATATTATATATAGGTCACAAGCTCAAAATTGTAGTTTGTTAAACAAATGTTGGTTCATTTGTTTTTGTAGCCAAGATATGTACATAAAATGATTAAGCTAATAATTCACAGTCACTACGCATAAAACAAAGGCTATGAAACTATTCATACTATGAATTTTCCATATGATCCATCTTTGAACTAATATAAAAAATTAGTTTGTCGGCGTCTTGAAAAAAAAATATTTTAGGCGTACATTAATTTAATTTTGCTTGTAATAACATAGAGAAAAAAACAATATCTTTTTCGGCCTGTTATTTTGTCAGAGGACATAATATATTTTACTCACACAAAAGACGCAATCTAATATCAGAACACAAAACAGATGATATAGAACAATAATTTCTGTGTTATTCGTGTGGCGGCAGCTTGGATGTCCCTTCTTGGTGACATCGTGGGGTGAGTAAAATGGCGAAGAAAGGTCCGCATAATGACGCGTAGTACGGCACCCGCAATCGACCCCCTGTCCTCTTCAAATTTTGCAATATCAGCATGTACTTCATGCGTTGTTCTTCGTTACTATACCTCAAATTGAATAGATTTACTCTTACTTTAAGAATATAAAAAATCTCTCGGTACTCAATTTTACCAATACGCCTAATTTTATAATATTATATTAAATAAACATATTTTATGATTTCATATATACGGCTAAGATTTTTCATTTATCTCGAAAATTATACGCGTAACTACGAGTACATTATAGCGTATTAGTAGCATTACTAATAATAAATGTCCATCGCGGTATATAAACACATTAAAATAATTTAAACTGTGTGTAATACATTGATTGCTTAAATTGTAAAGTGTCTCATTAACGGAATCATATTTAATTTACGCAACCTTTTATATTATTATTTATTCATGTATTTTTAGTTTTTTATCCATTGTGTATAAATAACACAACTTTATTTAATGTGGTTACAGTATGATATACACATTTATGAAATAATAACAGCGAGTGTCATTCATTTAAAAAAAAAACAAAATGCAATAAATACAAAAAATAATAAGAAAAATTATTAAAATTGAAAAAGATAACAAAAAAATCAATAGATTGTAGTATCTAATAGGAATTCGTAAAATAAAATACACTCAAGTCTCTCTTTACACGGTTTTTTACATTCTTTCGAAATAGCACGGACCTAGAAAAAGAATCGATTATTTTTTATAATGTATTTTTACTCTAAAAACCTAAAAATATCAAATATATATATATTATTTGTATTCACAATCATTGAAACAAAAGAAATACAAGATATTAATATCATTTAGAATACATCCCCATTCTTTTTATGTTTGTGTACTTTTTTCGCGTTTTTTATACTCGGCAGTACTCGTAGTTTCTCAAACGTATCCTCCGAGTAGAAAGAGACTTGCGTGTATTTTAAATTCACTCTAGATCGCATTGAAGGTTTTTTCACAACAAATAATTTATTCGAATACAATCATTGCTTTCTATTCATGGATAACCAACGGTAGATTAATTCTACGTTTTTTGGTCAAATAACCGGTGTTTACGTAAGCATCAGTTTAAAAATACATATAGTCACATAAAGATTCCTTGTATATTTGAAGCCAAGGAAACTAATTACATATTTTTTCTGAATATTCTCCACCTTGAAATTGAATTTCAAGTAGTGCATGTAATTTTATTCTTCAAACCACTGGATTGAGCAATTAATTTTATATATCTTAATTTCTTAACATAAATAAATGATTTCATCAAAACATATATGTTTGCTAAAACTCTTAAGGTCATATAATGTATTCTTTAAAAACATTGCATCATCGGTGCATCTCATAAAACTAAACATCATATCTATTAAAAACACTGCTGTCTAACTAACTAACTCGTACACAAATAGTTTACATTAAAAATATGATATCTATAGAAATAATTATTTTCGAATTATTCAAGATTATTAAAAAATATTTTTAAACCGAAAAATTTGTAGTATAAATAATATTAAATTATGTTTAGATGTGTAAAAGCTTACTAAAGTTACACTTTCTTTGTTTGCTCTATGGTAGTATGTACGAAAATGTGGTTTTTTGAAAAATTAAAAAGAAAGCTTTTTTTGTGTCAGTACGTTATTATTATTTTTCGTGTCTTACATATTCTTCTTAAACGCCGAGGTGACATGTTATTACCATGTGTATATTTTGTTATTTTGAATATTTGGCCGATTACTTAAATTATTTTCTTTTACTTATATTTAATTTAATATTTGATTTAGATCACTTTTACAACATAGCCAAAGATTTTCGTAATACCCAATGAGATAAATTTGGTTATACAATCGAAATATTAATTTCAATTTAAACGAGTCATATTTTCATGATATAATCTCGGAACATTGCAAAAATATATATTTTTCTGTCGACCAGTGACAATTTTGTAATTGATGACCTTTTTTATCTTTTTAATGGCTTTTTAGATTATTTAATCCAATAAACGTTTAACGGGCTATAAGCGGTTCGAGGGTGGGGATGGTAGTCAAACAGATTATACCATTTGTGCTAAAAGCTTCGCTTGAGGAAAATCATAATTGATTCTAGACGTTATTATGAAATAATAATTGATTTACGGTGGATCCCTTATATTTAATATATCGTACTAACATTTTTTTCTCAGTCAAGACATATAGGCGCAAAAGTATCATATATAAAAAAAACAATAACTTTTCGATGTCGATATTCACACAGTAATTTCTGTAGCTTATGAACAAAAATACTAACGATATTAATTTCAAAGACGCACATTACTCTGTATATTTTTGTACAACTTCTGGTACAGAATAAATACAAATATAGTATTCAACATTAGACGCTGTAACGTTAAAATATATTATTGCACGTCAAAAAAAATGTTGTATATTTTCATAAGTATTATACACTGTCAACTGACATACGGTCTTAACATATAATATAAATATTTTTAAATAATAGCACTTTAAAAATGTCGCTAGCTATATAATTAGGGGTCTTGCGTGTGAACCTTTCTTAAGGTGGTCTGAAAGCACGCGACCCTCTTAAAATTGCGATCTAAAGCGGCTTACAAAAAATAATCTCGAGATGACATAGTCATCATGCTCAAAAAATACACCACGAGGAGGATTTTCTTGTTATTACTGCGCATATTTCAAGAAACAATCACCATAAACCTGAAAGATATTATGGATACAGCATATTTTTTTCGTGCAGCCGTATCCGGAGCGATTCATTCTCCAAATGTATTAAGATTGACGCCGGTGCTAAAATGTAGTCGTAACGACGCGCTCATTGTTTACTGCGTCGTTCATTAACGACGTCGTTGGCATAACGGCGCCAAATGAAGCCTAGGCCTCCTAGTCCAGGTGCTATTTTAACGGAATTTATAATTCGAACAATGAAACGCGCCATCAGTCGTCATTAGTGGCATGCTAGACGAACAACCGCGAGTACTTAGTGAAACCGCCAATAAAAATGATTTGTGTTCCGGCCGTAGATTAAACGAGAAAGATTATTATGAGGTTCATAATGCTGATTTAGCTATTGTATATATTTTATGACATATTGCCGCTTAACTAATACGTGTATAGTTATAAATTTTAAAAAAATACCATACCGAGACTCCTTGTATATTTCAATGATACAAACAATAGATAAACATATATTTCTATAGCACTGATGTTTCCTTTACAAACTACTTACTCCATGTTCAAATATTTATTATTTAGTATATTATCGTAATATTTTATTACACAAAAAATATGTGGTTTTGTGGATGTATATTACTTATTGAAATCTCAAATTATTTTCATGAAACTTACACTGTTATCTAAATAACTTATCTTATAACAAAAAAATTAATTGCTAAATAATAATAAAAAAGTATTTTTGAGTAATCCCTACAATTTTCCATAAACATTTTTTTTAGTTACCATATTTGTGTATTCTCGTTTTAAATATATTTTCACGTAACGGGATGTTATTAAAAAAATCATTTCTAAATGGAAGAAAAACATCTTTTTCAGTGAAATTTATTTTGAATTTGTAACATAACAAAAATTACGTTATATTTAAAATTTGTACTTTTGATATATTTGACAATCCAACCGAGAGTATTTTTTGTGGTAACGGTTTTCCAATTCCAATATTAATACAACGAAAGTGTTAAAATTTCGTTGAAATAAATTCCATTAATTAAATTCTCTGTTTTTTACAGCAGGTGCGTTTGTGACATCACATTTTTCCATTAATTTAGCTTGGCATGCTTTGTGGTTTTTGAAAATTTAAAAATATTGTGCGTGTTTTTTTTACCAAAATTAATAAATCAGTCTGGTCTTATTAAACTTGGAAATTTTATGATTACATTTTTTATCCCGGCTATATATTAAATTTAATTTTATGAGAAATTAGATTTATATAAGGATATTTAAAGTTGTAAGTTTTTAAGCACAATATTATTTTCTATCCAAATACATGTTCGCTTTTTACATATATTTAATGAAGATTTTTTTTTAAATATTACATCGTTCAGTATGTTTATTCTAGTCAAGTGATATATTTACTATTATGTAATTATGAAATATATTTCATCAAAATATCAATGTTCCTTTTCATTCCTTAAATTATGAAAAATATCTAGAAACCAAGATAATAAATAAATAAAAAAAAATAAGAATATCATTTTCTCAACAACATGTAATTTAATCAAACACAAAGTTAAATCATCATTTAGCCTAACTGTTCAGTTAAGAAAGACGTAAGGGTTGTCCATAAACCACGTAACATTTTTAGAGGAAGGAAGAGGTGATCATTAATGTCTACATGGCATTACAAGGAGAGGGGTAGGTTATTTTTTATCGTTACGTAATACTTTTCCTTCTCAAAAAGTGGATTAAAATTGATTAAAAATTTCATTTATATTTAATGTTGAAAGCCACGTAACCTTTTAGAAGAGAAAGGGGGGTCAATCTGAATGTCGACTTGGTGTTACATAAAGGAAGGAGGATAAAAGATGTATAAAAATAGTTACGTGGTTATGGGCAACCCTTAAGTAATTGTTCATTTCTGCATTGATAACATTTGAGATTTATCTAACCATGTATAAATCATTTACTGGTACTAAGGCGGTTAAATTCAGCATTATAAAATCAAAATTATCTATTTAACCACTTAACAGTTGGATTTTAGTGAGAAAATGTGTCCAAAAATTGTCAGAATTGAAGATAAAATATGCTCTAGTACACAAGACAGCGAATTATGAACAACTACATTCTGTAAACAAATATATTTTATCGAGGAAAACTCTACCAACGAGTCAAACAAGATTTGCCCGAACTAGGCTCAGGCTCATTAATATTCGAATAAACTTCATGCCCGAGTCACGCTCGAGCAAAACTGTTAAGTGGTTAAAGATAGAAAATAGTATCATATTTATTTTAATATAATGAAAGATTAATTATTTGACATAAAATTTAGAGGAATTTTCCGTTTTCCAATATCTTGTATTTCAATAAACGCGTCTTCCGTATTATTAAAAAGTATCTTCAATCGATCAAAACATTTAATTGAATTTAAATACTGGAACAGCAACAATCGAATATAAACAGAAAATACACATTGGTACTAATTGAATCTGTCCAAATCCAATTGTGAAGCTCATATTTATTTTATCACTTGGCAGCATACGGCATAGTCCTGATCTGCTCAAATAATAACTTTACTCCGGCGTCTCTCATTACGCAGCGCGATTTAGTATCAGAGACAGATTTAATACTCTCACAATGCCAACTTAAATATCCCGGCCAACTTCTCTTCCATAATTATTTCTGAGAAGTGAAGATAATAATTAAGAAAAGGGGAGATTTTATATATACGCACGGCTACGTGAGTAACAGGCTAGTAGGATGTTCGGATTTTTCGGGGAATTTTATGGGACTGTCATATTGGTACATATTGATTGTGTTAAAAAAAGTGATGTATACTATCATATTTAATTAAAGTTTAAGTAAACATTTTATGTAAAATAATAAAATACCTGTACTTCTAAAATATACATAATATTATTTACGTATAAGGTTAAGTGAAAACTTGAAGATGCTATTTAAATTAGAATGATATAGCTGACAAAAACAGTTTCAACCCGAGACATCAAATAAAAATAAAATTTGTGATATACGAATGGTTTTTGGTTTTTTCATGGATTTGTATAAAACAAATCGTCCCACTTTTCTTCTCTACTATCTCACAACTCTAATTCCACTATTCGGGTGTAAAATAAATACAACATTTTAATCTTCAGAATATATTAAAAATTTCAATATTTCTTAAAGCAATATAATCGTAGATATTGCTTATGCTTGTAAATATGAAATACAAATAATATATTATTTATGTTCCGAGCAAAAATATAATTTATATTTTGTTAATAAGTACACAACTAAGAAAAACTTATATACGTTAATCATATTTATATGAGCTATTAACTTTTTTCAAATATAGGGTTTTCCAATAAGAGGTGTTATTTT
>JAPMAG010001154.1:0-10418 GCA_036584685.1 Rhyacophila sp. Rhy_31_5 | reverse complement strand
AAATATTCGAATTTAGCATTTGATCTGTATAATAGACTTATATATAATAATTGAGATTTCAATTAAATCATTATTTACATATATGTATTCATGTTTAATAGGTTTATAAACTTCGTTTCAGATCACGACATCAACGACCAAAGTGATGAAGAATCAGTTGACATGTAAATAACGCCATAGCTAGATAAAACAATAATACTTAGATACAATCTGTAAATTTCTGATCATTTCAACATTAAACACTTTTTATTGTACATACTATGTTTGTATATATTTTGCGCAATTTCTAAAAAACTATCTTTATAAATATCGGTACGTAGACATCCTTAAAACTTTTTCCTTTTTTATCATAAAACTCATATCGTCGGTATATTGGCAGAAGGCGTTATCTCAAAAAAGACTGTTTGAGAAAAATTATTATTAAAGTTTGAATCTCTTACATACCCTAAACGATAATACGAGTATATTATTTGATCAACTGGGACTGTAAATTTTATTGACGTTTATTTCCAGAATAAGAATATACCCATAAACATTTTGTCTGATCAGCCAAATAATCTTTAGTCGGTTTAATGTATTTTGCCATTTGCCGTATATTCATGACTAGTATAGACACTAAGTACGTATAACAACCTAATAGGTACAGGTTTGAAGGACCCACCACTGACCCGCCAGTACTCACAACTGCGATTATGCGCGCTCGCCTGCCGGACCCTTCACAAAAGCAATGTTTTTTTTTAATTCCCACATTTGAATTTTAAACCCGCCCGTAGCAGAGTCACTCGGAACGGTATCACCATGCACAGTGTGCTGAAAGAGAGAATTTAGTAAAGAAATAATGAGAATGAGTAGCAGTCTGCCTCGTCATTCAGTCCCTGGTGACATGAGATGCCCTATGCACCCCGCAGTGCTGACGACTCAGTCAGCCCGGCAGGTATTGAAGGACCCTCCACTTATCTTCCAGTACTTGCAACCGCGATTGTGCGCGGTCACCTTACTATCCCTTCATGAAAGCAATGTTTTTTTTTATTTCCCACATTTTGATTTTACGGAATCGCACGGGACGGTATCACCATGCACAGTTTGCTTGAAGAAAAAAATTACCGGGCTGTTAAATCTTAATATTACAGAAAAAGCACTAAGGATATGGCTAAGCTTGTTTTACGAGATGATAGAGCACGGGTTTTAATCTGCAGCCACCATGACTCTATGATATTTTTTTCACTTGCAACCTGTGAAATTATGAATGTTTAAAAACTATAATAGTTGATACGATTTCTTTGTTGTCCTTCATTTTTTTCTGTAGTATCTTCTCGGTAGAATAGTATAAGTAGGAAGAATAACAATGATTTTTTTTTGTGCGGCCATGGGACATTTTCTTGGAACCGCTGATGTCACTTTTGCATCCACAGGAAAATGTCATGTGAAAACCACTGTAATAGAACATGAGAAAATTTACCAAACTGCATTATTAGATCAAACCGGTCATTTTCAGACTTAACGCCTTTTACCAACACATCGACGATAATTTTTAAGCAAAAAACTTTAAAAAATAGTACTATTATATTTCATTCAAAGAAAAAGTAAGACTGCAGTAAATGTCAAACACTTTTTACCAACTTATTATATTAAGGAGTACGTGTGTATAAATAAATATATGTAGAGAATTTTTGAAAACTACATAACTAACATATTATATTTTAATTGTTAAGTAGATATTTGCTGATAAACATGTATATTTTAACAAAACATTTTTGTACCATATAAATACTATCATTTCATTTAAATAATAGAATAAACATTACTTGTTTTCATGCAGTGTATATAGCCACAAATTTTCGCATTGTATATACAATTGTAAGTAGATGGAATTGAAATGATTTTTTTCAGGTTTCAATTTAACATGCTTTGATAGTTTTATAATATTTACTTTTAAAAGTTTATATTTATGAAATGTTTGAATGAGAATCATCATTTTGTGTAAATACAATAAATTGATAACCGCTGCCAAATATCATTTTAAATCATATATTTGTCAATTTAAGTAAATTAATTTAAATGGATGGAAATCCTCAATAATTATTACAATTAATTGTATGCTGCAAGATTTAAATGAATTTATATCGACCCCGTTTAGACAAAAGAGCTTAACTTTCAGTGTTTCGAAAAGTATTTTTGTTTGAGAATCACAATGTACACTGCTAAATACACGTTCTGTCAAAAAGAATTAAGCTAAAAATGCTGAATTAGAATCGAACTTTAGATTTTGAAAAAAAAAGACTTACTACGTTTGTATGGAAAGGAAAATACCATTAAACTTTAATTTCGATGGTTTTTCCATAATAACTTTTCAAAGTATCAAACCAGAAAATTAAAACACCAGTTGATTGGTCATCACGCACTTTAAGTTAGTATTAATGTAACTTTGATTAAAAATCATTAAAACACGTTTTTGTGCCTCCTGTCAAATGTCGTTCTGTGAGGGTTACTTCCTTTTACCTAAACACGGTTGATATATACACATACACATATATATCGCATTTTCGACAAAAATACTTTTGTCAGTCTGTCGTTATTTTGTTTTTGTGTAAAAAAAATTTTCTTCTAAAAGTACCCATAGGAAAACAAAAAGATATTTTCCATTATATGATATTCCATTATAAGAGTCTGCTTTAAGTAAAATATTGACTTAGAAAGATATTTGCTTGTGGTTTTTCAATGCATTGGTGACATTTTCAGTTTATTTCAGTCTTTTTTTTCATATTACGGACATAACAAATTATTAATCTAATCCGTTTATTGCTCGAAGATTAAATACAAGCAACAACCAATTAACTGTGGAGGTAAACAATTATTCAAAATATTTTGAAAAAGAATATTTTTATTCCGACATCGCTGTTTTTATAAAAAGTAGCTAAATAAACTAATAAATTTAATTTATTCACTTTTATCAGTCTTTCTAATTTCACAATGAATACTTTGACAAATTTACTGTTGCTGTTATTACATTAACTTTAAAAATCCTTTCTTCTCGTTGAATTTAAAAAAATAACAAAATATGTATATTAACTGTATTTTTTTTTAATTTTGACATTTTATACATGTAACGTTAGGTAATAATTTCTAATAATTTATTTTTAATTGTAAATCGCATGTTCTGTAAATAATAGATGAACCAGCTTCTGGAATACTTTGATATTTTATTAGTTTAATAAAATAAAACTAGCCAAATATCGTACTTTCATATATTTTTTTATAAACTTTACTATTAGAAAAAAGGAATGAAATTTTCTGTAATACGACATGATATTTTCTACTGTAATGCATTGTAGGTACCCATTGTAAAATAAATCATTTTTAATTTCTGTTATGTATTTTATAATCATTTTAGGAAAACAAATTTCTTAAATAAAACTGTGTTCACCTTTTTCTTTTTATATATTTATAAATAAATTATTCAACCAACATCTGTGTTTATTTATTTTTACCATAAGCCATATACTACGTTTTTCCATATAAATGAAAAGTTTATACATAATCTCTCATCACAAACTGACAATCATCAATGACTATATTATCTATATAATATATATCCCCCCTTTTTATTGCTATTTAAATAATTTATAATATTTTGCATATTATTTTTATGTGAAATACTAAATTTAAATGACTCACTCAAATATGAAGGGTGTATTTCCAAAGGGAACTTCAATAAATTTGTGCCAAATTCCAACTGTTTACGGCGTCGATATTATATATTTTTTTAATCTCCATTGTTAATTGTATTTTATAATACAAATGGATATAACAAAAAAATATGTAATATAGACACCATAAGTAGTTTTTTTGCATGTTCACAAAATTGTTGAAGTGGAAATAAGTTTACTTTGAAAATACTCTCCACATATACACCTTTATCAGACAATATATAATTAAACAATAACATTTCAGAATAACTTCATAGATATTTTTAGTAACCGAATTTGCATTTAATTCAAATTTAATATCTGATAAAATTTCATTGGGTTTTCACCAAGGATTGGCAGGAAATAAAAGTCATATATTATTAAACAACACATGTTTTAAACGTTTTTTTAATAATATATTTAGGCGTTTATTTTTACTATTTCATAAAGGGTCATACATAAACCAAGTAATGCTCTTTAGGGGTTGGGAGGGGTATCCACCAACGTCTACATGGCGTTACAAGGGAAGAATGGGTTATTTTTTATTGTAAAATAACACTTTTATTTTCAATTTCGTGATTTTCATTCCTATTTTATATGGAGAATTACGTTATCTTTGAGAGGAGTAGGGGGTTAAGCTGAATATCTACATAGTGTTGCATGGAGGAAAGAGGGTAAAAATACGTTACGTGGCTTATGAACGACCCCTAATAGGCACCTTAGGCCGGTGCCACATTGGCCATAGCTTCAATACGCCTTTAAGTATATGCAGATTATGTCCCGTTATAACTAAATTGGTGTGAACATAAAGATAACTCTGTTTTACTAAAACGTCATTAGTTCTTATAAAAAAAACGTGTAAAAGTTATTCTCCTATACATATTGAATTAATACATTTATAATGAAACTATTTTATAGTTTTTCGTTCGATTTGTATGAGTGTTTGTCCAATTCAACAGTATAAATTATCATTAAACTGACATTTTCGCTAGTTTGAAATTATTTATAACTAGATTCAACTTTATATATTTCTTTTTTTTTTTGCAAAACAATACTGAAATATCAGTTTACTATTCTGTAATGAAGGTTAATTGAATGTTAGTTATCTTTATTTTCAATAATTTTATAAAGCTACTCATCAGTAATGTACGCCCTAATTATTAAGAGATATCATTAACTTTATTTATATGACTGAAATGAATAATACAAGTATGTATTAAGAATACAAGATTAATTATAATTATAAAAAAAGATAAAAACATTCTCATTATTCTATGGCAAAGAGCATAAAAACAGTGTAATTAAATTAATATATTTTTTTGAAAAAATAAATATGTTCATAACATTGTTCATAATTTATAATTAGGCGTATTTTGTAGAATACAGGCAAAATAAAATGGTTTGCGTCTCAAATATTATACTTTTACACATTGTAAAAGTTTAAGTAACGTTGTATAGATGGCAATATAAATATTTTAAGCTTATACAATTTTTCATTCGAAATGAATTAACATTATTTTGTTATTGTGAGATAAATCATTAATAAAAACAGCAGTCATCATCATCATAATCCATATTATTAAGAATACATATAAAAAGGACGCGATCAATATTAATAATTCTGTTTTTTTATGTTTATACGAGTATATAGCATATAATTCTGACGTGTTGGACGAAGTGCAGCAACGAATCCTTCTGAAAGTTATGGTACATTCATTATACAGAAGTGTGGTCCATTTTAGATAATAATTGTCATAAGGATACGAACAGACTTTTTTTCAGTGAAAAAAATGCTAATGTAGAGTGTTTTCTTATAGACACTGACAAATTAGCGAATAAACTATAATTAAGACATACATATATGCTTGTGGCATAAGTAGCAATCGAGGCATTTATTCAGGAAAGTACTGGTAGATTAACCAATAATTGATTTTTTTATTCAAAATTTTATCATATTTGAATCATTATCAAACAAAGTTTTACGTTACGACATTCTGTATATTTTCTTATTAAACGATAACATTCCCTTACATCACAATTCATCTCACGAAAGGGTTGAAAACATCTCACCACATGGCTGCACTGTCAGTGGCGTAGCTGAAAATTTTGGGCCCTCAAGCAAACTTTACGCAAGGGCCTCTCCCTTACAAGATTTAAAAAAAAATGAGATAAAATAATTTTCCGTTTGTGTTAGTGCCTACTGTCATTTACATAAAACTATAAACATAATAAATTTATAAGAAAATATGTACGACTCGCTTTCATCACTATCGTGGGACAGTGGATATTAGCTATATATTGTTTACTCTTATGCAGAACTATCCGAGGTCACATTGAACTTTTTACAGGCGAGCTGATTGGAATATTAAAATACATAATTTTTTGTGACTAACTTCGCAAAAAAAAATCTTTTTACAAATTTTTAGTAGATATATATACTTGGGATATCCTGCATGCCAATGAAAAGTATGCTTTACATCGCTTTTAGTAGAAAATGCAATTTTCCTTGAACTTGGATATTAAGATTAACAGGTTAAGGACCCTCATGCTTTGTATGAGTTCGCTATTAGGCATCTACGCCACTGTGGACTGTTCACTACAATTACGCGAGACGACTTTCTGGACACCGCAAGATCAATATGCTCTTTTTTGTCATGCGATTTATAAAATGGTCCGAAAACATATGTAGTATTTATAAAGGCGAATAAAGCAACAAATAGCCACATTTTGTAATGTAAATATTCATTTAATAACATCATATTTTCTTACTGTAATTACGAGTTATCTAACTTGTTTTGTTATATTTGTAGGTATTAGTATATGTTAAATGTATTGGAAGGTATAGTTATATTAAAGTCAAATTTCGAATAGTTTTGTTCCATTTTCTTTAAAAAATCAAAAATATTTCCTATAAGAGCTCGTTCCGTGTATCGACTTCTACATGTGGCGGGCGCATTTCCCTTGGTATTTGATATTCAAAGCGTATCTTGCATACTGAGCGAATGATATCATATGCGCTGATGGAAACTATAAAGGTGCCTTGTAGTTTTACCATTACCGACGGATTTTTTTACTTCGATGCGCGCAAATGTGATTTAAGATTACATCGCAGGGGCGTAGACAGCGAAATTTCCCTCAAATATTATTTGACCTTAAGAATGTACGTTTCAAACTAAGAATACCTATACATGCTTGACTTATTTCATGTTCTTTCATTATGACGATTTTAATAACATTTCTCATACATACGAGTATATCATCAAGTTTGCCTATAATCAAGTTCTTTCTTTCATATTGCAACTCTTCAGATTTTTTCGTCATTTTTAAAAAAAAATCCAATTCAATTCGCCATTATACTCAAAAAATGTATGTTTTTCTTTTTTAAAGAAATTTTAGTCAATAACCATTTTCTCTGTTATTTTCTATGTATACTTCTATCGAATATCTTTACTTTTTTTAATAATACACAATAAATATAAATTAATCAAACTTCTCGTATTATATTTTCAAATGATTTATTGTAATTCATTAGCATTATATATTCTATGCAAATTCTACTAAGCAAAATCTCCAATACTCCATCAATATAATAAAATAATAAATAAAGATTTTGACATATCGGCTGCCGAATTTTAAAACCTAGTAATTGACAAAATTTTTGAAAATTCGTTTTAATGCATACTCTATATTACTAGGTTATAATGCTCATTTTACTGTAGATATTTTATATAAAATCAATGTCTATATGGGTGAAATCAATTTTTCAAAACATAGCAAGTAGCAATACTTTCCTCGAAAACAACTTCATAACTTAGTTAGTGAAGAAAAACATGTTTAAACCTAATAACTTATACTCACTCACTAGGTAATCAAATTGATAAATTCACATAGTGGTTTTGATATTGTTTTCCTATTCAAACGTGCCGTAATTAATCCTGTATATTCTTGTCAATAATTCCCTGTAAAATTAAATCAAAGTCAGAAAAACGCTGACTGAATCTTCCATATCGTTATAATTTTTGTTGTAATCATTGTTGAATTAAACAATTTACTGTAGAAAATAAAGGAATTTCGTAACTGAAATGAATAGTGGGCTACTGTTTCATTATAAGCTTAATTTCTATATATTTTCTATTATGGAACATATGGAATCTTCACGATGGGAAGATTTTCTCAGCAGTTATTTTTTACGAGTTAATAATTGTTAATGATTAGCTCTACGATTTTGGGGTTTTCTAAGATATCTAATTAATCAATATAATAACAGCGTTTTTTACAAAAAAAAAACATTTGAAACCCGGTTTTGTCTGCTACAACATTTTCAATTAAACGATCTTGAATTATAAAATATATTTTGTGGAAGTACGAGTAGATATCAAAATTGTATTAATATTTTGATGTGATAGCTTTCTACCATGAATATAGTAGATAACATTAAATATTTTATTAATTATCTTTAAAACACTTTTAATTTAAATCTGATAACATCTGACTGATAACAATAATACAAATGTATTCTGACTGAAACAAATTAGTCTTATCAGTGCCATTTCATTGATGAAATTGTTTTAATCTAGTCAGTAAAGAATGAAATGGTTATCAGAATACCAGTATTGCATTAATCTAGACAAAAACCTGCGTATAGTAGCATTTATCAATATAAATATATATTTACGAGTATATATAAGTTTGGCAGGAAGCAAAAAATATCTTTATAAATGTATAAAAAATCAAATTTGCTTGTCATCTGGCGCCACTGATTTTTTCTTTACTGAGTGACTGATGCAGGTATTCGATAGCCAAATTCGTTTAGACTACAAAGAGGCAAATTCGTCAAATGATATGACAATATAAAATAAGGCCTGATGTAATAATCTCCCTCTTA
Organism: Rhyacophila sp. Rhy_31_5; assembly: GCA_036584685.1. Taxonomy (NCBI): domain Eukaryota; kingdom Metazoa; phylum Arthropoda; class Insecta; order Trichoptera; family Rhyacophilidae; genus Rhyacophila; species Rhyacophila sp. Rhy_31_5. The sequence continues at coordinate 1,847 of JAPMAG010001154.1, read as the reverse complement.
TTTTGTAAAAAATGGGAATGAAAATTTCCATTTTTTACCGGTATGTTTTTTTTTCATTTAATATTTTCATAGTTATCATAAGGAAAAAAAGATTCCGCGCTTAAAACAAAATATGTTAATACCTTTTCACTATGAATATATTTTATCTAATGTAGATATAAACTTTTTTATTTTACAGATTACGTGCCAGAAACGACCTAACTCGTACAACTTAAAACATAGTTTGCTAGAAAAATTTGAATATTTTGGATGATTTTAAATATGAAAACGTAAAGATATGACTACAATATGATCATTTAAAACAATGTCGCGACAAAGAAACATTCAATATACTTTAAATATTATATATTTATATACTCGTAAATATTGGCGCCCTCGTGGGTGAGTGGATAGTGGCATCCGACTCATGAACAAAGGGTCACAGGTTCGAGGCCCGTCTGGTTGCAAAATTCTTCAAATGTTCAAATGAATATTTGTATTGTAGCCAGGACAGGAAACCGAAACGTTTGACAATTATTACTCGTAAAAAACTGTCAAATGAATCTTCACATTGTTGAGATCCATATGTTTTGTTTCGGAGCGGATATGGTTAAAAAAAAGAAAACAATATTTAATGTGCAGCACATTATATTAACTCACGAAATCGATAACTTTTGATTTTATCATTATATCCTCATTTTCATAGACATCAACCGTCGGCAACATATGAGACACGAAAATAAAAAAAAGTCACGTGTGTAGCATTTAAACCGATTTACAATTTTAGGAGGTACCTAATTGGAGTCGTCTTCGTAGGTGACTGGATAGTGCGTCCGGCGTACGAGTCGAAGGAAAGGTGATCAAATCTCGTTACTGGCAAAAATTGTGCAAGTTTTTTTTGTGCATTTGGAGACAGGAAAAACTTTCAAGGCAATTTTGAAGATGCCGAGTGGATATGGTTGAAAGAAACAAAAAGAAACAAGTACTTGTGCAATTAGTAAAGTTCTTTGATATATTATTAATTTTGAAAAATTTTGCTTTATAATAGTATTAAAATCTACAATTTAAGTATTTTTTTAAACATAAATATATATTATGCATCTAACAGTATTAAATAGTGTTTAATAAAATAGATTATTTATTTAACGTGAATAATATTGCATTACACATTATAAGATTTAAATAAATTGAAAATATGTAAGTACAAGTTCAGGGAAAGAATATGTAAAGTGTAAGTATATACGTATATCTTTTTTAATGCAGCTTTGTGGAAAGGTTATCCTAGAGCAGCGGCTTGACCAACAACTTCAACCGCGGGTCCTGCCTTAATTATACCGTCACGGATATTTTGGCCAACTTTTTCCTATAAAAAAAAACATAAAAGTTGTATAATAAAAACTTACAAAATGTTAAATTTTACTATGCTATTCATAATAATTCAACATTGTTATATTAAAATTAATGTTAACATCCAAAACACAATTATGTAACAAAAATGAAAATAGTAAGCAGCTTCATTATAAAAAAATGTTTGATTTTTATATGAGTGGTGTATTTCCAAAATGTACTTATTCCACTTCAACAAACTTGTGGCGAATATCAAAAACTGTTTACGGTGTCGATGTTACATATTTTTTTTGTTATATCAGTTTATAGCGTAAAATATGATTTACAATGGAGATAACAAAAAGAATATGTAATATCTCCACCATAAACACTTTTTTAGCATTTGACACAAATTTGTTGAAGTAGAATAAGTTCATTTTGGAAGTACACCCCTTATATTGAGTATATATCTGTTTGTAGTGTAAAACACAATAAAACGTCCTCGTTAGGCTAGTTGGTGGCGCGTAGGCCTATCAAGCGGG
>JAPMAG010001153.1:0-12980 GCA_036584685.1 Rhyacophila sp. Rhy_31_5 | reverse complement strand
TTCTTTAATAACTTTCTTAATTATCAGATCAGGAAAATAAAACACCAATTCATTGGTCATCGTGCTCTTCAAGTTTGTACTAATATATATTTGACTAAAAATCATGAAAACACGTTTTTGAGCGTCCTGTAATTTTTTCCTTTGGGGGTTTCTCCTTTTTACCTAAACCGGTAGATATGTATATCTAGTGTTGAATATCTTGATGAATAATTAAAAAATACTGTTGTAATAATCTTCACAATGTGATAAATAAAAGCTGTATTTTGGAATGAGTGTGGCGTATAAAATAAAATTTCTGGAATATCGAAAATGCTTTATAGAAAAATTATGAATATATAGTTTTGTCGATGTTTTACAAAATTAGTGGCAAAAGCGAACTGAACTAATATAGCAAAAAAAAACAATAACAGCAGCCACAATATCATTTTATATACTCGTAAAATTTATTTGAAAAAATAAAAGCAGTGAAAATTTATCTAGTATACAGTATAATTAGGTTTTTTCTAATAGTTTTTCTCAATTAAAAAAAAACCATTAATTTCAATATTAAAATTAAAATTGATATTAACGGTATTTAATCAATTATAAAACGCACTATTATTCATATGATGCCTCTGAATTTAGATTGCGTATTATAATCGTAGCGTCTTGTAATCGCGTCAAATTCGTGTGAAAGTAAAAACAAGAGAATTTATTTACACGCTTACGAGTATAATAGACGAAAAATAATTTAAAACCTCAATAATCCTGGTTGTAGACTGACAATCTTCCGTTAACACCTTCTGGTAAGATTAAAAGAGCGCAGGATGTGTTAACGTGTTTTACAACCGATGGCGTCTTGAAATTACTTAAAACTTCACTGTCGTGACGATATTCACCACGTTAATCAAAAATTGCAGAATGGGTATTAATTAGTTGCTTGCAAGAAAATCCCAAAGGCAGTAGTGGAATATTTTTCAATTGTAGAAAGATGCAGACAACGACTCTGAGTCAAAAAGAGATTCGAAAAAATGGGACTTTACGATATCTCTTATTTTAAGTACAATATTTTTATTTTGAAATTGTTGGTTTATAAAAATAAAGGTGCATCTTACTCGTATAATATTGGTTTCTTATAATAGAGTAAATACGGTAGGTATTAATTTAATTAACTTGCTATAATTAATTACATATTATATGAATTTATCGTAATTGTACTAATAAATTAACAAATGATGACAGTAACTTACGATTTGCTGTACAAAGCTGCCACGTGTCATGACAAATTAAAGCGAATTGATGAAGCACTCTGTAGCGCTACGATTAGCTACGACCCACGACGAATGCTACGATCCAATCTTTCCGTGACACGATTTGCCATACTGTGTTCGATTACAGACGGCCGTAAGTTATATTTATTTATATGTAGCCACTGCTCACCGTATCGGCATAACCGCTGGAAAGCTAATTCTATGTTTCGGGACGAAAAACATCTTATATTCTTGATTTTTGAGGTAATTATCAAGAACATATAAATTAGTAGTATCTAAAATAGCAGAATTTTATTCCGATGATGCATTAGTCGAATAAAGGCATATTATATATGCATTGTTATTTTTTATTTATTTTATGAGAATATACAATATATATAGAGATAGAATACACTTCTTTACTTACAAAATATTGGGTATTAATAATCAAATTATTTTACAATGTGCCTAGCTTGTGGTTACAATGTGGTTTAAAAGCGTCACCATTATGTACATAGGCATACACAGCATGTCAACATTATTACAGTTTCCTTTGTAGATGCTCTTGTCATGATTCTACGACAGACGAACTACGAGGAAATTACTATTCCTCCAAGTAAATGCATTTACTCGATTGGAGAGCTCTCTAGCTGACTGCGAAGGAAATCGTAAAGACAGGATACTTCAAAATGTATAAAGCGTCAAAGCGTGTTGCAACTCGTTGTATATGTTATGATCATGGTATCATAATTAAAACTTTGTCAGTATACGTATCATTTTATTATATTTATAATCAATATTTGAAAATGTAATTCAAATTATATTTCAGTAAGTAAACTTCACTTAATTTAATAGTTTACGGTTAATTTTGAATGACGCTAAATACAGATTATACGAAGAAGATATCTAAGAAAGAAACGTGATTTTCGTATAAAATAATATATTGATTTCTATTAATTTGTATAATATTTTACGATTGATCAGTGGAAATAATGTCTAGATATGAGTTTATAGATCATGAGTTCGATCCCTTGTAGCTGTCAATCCACCCTTTAAAAATGATATTTATTCAATCGTATTTGTAGCAATAATCTGCATCCAAATGGTTGAGATAATATTTAGGTAAAAGGGCGTAACTTTCAGTTTTTTGAAAAGTGCTTTGATTTGAGAATCATAATCTACTCAACTATCTACACGTTCTGTTAAAAGGAATAAAACCGAAAATTCCAAATTATTATCGTAATTCAGCTTTAGATTTTGAAAAAATAATGGCCAATAAGTTTGTATAAAAATGAAAAAGCAATCAACTTTTGACTTGTAAACTTTATTCATTGAGGGTAAATCCCTTTTGCCTAAACACGGTCGATTTATCGTATATATCGTATATTTATGAAGACCTTATGATTTTTTTAATATAGTGTGCCTTTATTTTTATGAATAAAATATATTACAAGAATAATACCATATAACTATAATATATAACGAATTTCCTTTTGTATATAAAGTATTTAATTTGAGTATTAAAGCTAATTTAATAAATAATGTGGCGTTTCCGGGTACACACTACTGGTTGTTATCGTTAATGCTGATTATTTTTTTCAATATCACGCATACGACTAAGAGGAAGTATCCGTGGCAACCATCTAAAAGTTTTATATAAGAATATTATTTAATATGAATTTTTGGATAAAAATTGTCAACTTTTATCTTAAATTAAAATAACTGACAATTTATTAAATTATTTTATATTATACGAGTACATACGCATTGACGTTTTTAAAAAAGGTCGTTCTGAATATGTATATCTTATGTTTTAATGATGAACAGCATACATCCATATCATATACTGATTCAAATAATTGCTCTTCTTGAAGGCTAACTTGTACGCAACATAACTTAGTACTCATCTATTTAACTAATATCCGTATATCAAGCTGCTTTACGGTTAAATTGTCATCAGGAAGTTAATGAATCAACATGCTGATGAAATGTTTATTTTCTACACATACAAAGGTATATTAAATACGATTCAATATAATTAGTTCTAAGAAAATGCGTTTATATTTTCTCAAAAACGAGGAAATTTATTAGAAAGAGCCAATATTTTTTCAAATATCTTTCAAGAATAAAAACAATAATACGTGTTTTATCCTGTTTTACGGGCCAAACAACAGAGAACGAATAACAAAGGGAGAAAAAATTTAATATAATCAATCTTGTTGTTATTGTTAATTTACGAAATATTCGGCGCCGTAAATCTAAATTAAAATCTTATAAAATTTAAATAAATTATTTGGTTAAGACAGGCAAGTGGTTTTCGACAAGGCGGAAACAAACCTCTAAACGAGTGAGCAGGGATAATAAATAATGCATTGATAAAAAATCAAATAAGTTTGAAAAAAACATTTTCACATTCATTATTTTAGTAATATTTTTTTAACCGTTCTTAAAAATAAATAAACACTAATGAAGCAAGTAATATGAGTTTAAAACTACTAATAGTTATGCATATTTATATATAGCAATTAAAAAATGTAATCATAATGTTCGATACTGGATTTTTAAATTTCCAGTTTGTCAAACAGAAATCTACATTTTTTTTTTAAATTTAAGTTTATAATTTTCCATAGTTAAAGAAATAGACAATTTCAATTTATATAGGTTAACTTAATAATTAAAATTTCCTGTATAAATTTGAATCTTAAAATCTAAATTATAATTATACTAAGTATCCATTAGATTGCCCCGGCTAAAAGACACTTTCAAAACAAACCAACTATTTATACAAGTAATTATGTTTACAAAAATAATAATTACGTAGTATTAAATATATATACCTAAATTACTTGATCCCTGTTCTATGCCAGGGATGGAAAATTTCGTGGAAAAGACAGGAGATAAGCCTCAAAATTTTCCAAGGAAGCCAGTCTCATTGTTATTACAAGTAGTCGTTCTGTTTGCCTTTAATTTTCTTAAACCGGCGGCCAAACGGAACAAAACGACAAGACCGGGAGATCACTTTCTGAAGAGATATACAGCTAGTGATTAAGGAGGAAGGAAATTAATATTTCCTGAGGTTTTGTACTTCGAAAAGTCTCAGGGGTTGTTTGATCTTAATACGTGTATATGATGTTAGGGTGTGTTTTATATAAGAAAACCCATACATAACACTTTGAAAAGAAAGAGACTGCTTAAGAGAGATATTCATAATAATATATTATTACATTCTTAGGAAAGATTAAAAATATAATGTAATACAACCTAAAAATAGCTGTTTTTTACGGTGTTTATTTTGTAAAATATTGTTAACAATATATACAAAGTAAATAATCATCTAAATTTTTTGTAAATAGTGTAAAATAAGTTATTTTCATTTATTATATTTCATTTTAAGTTAATTAATTGACACCCACCATTAATAAATAATCTGTATGAATTCTACAGTTTTGATATGTGGTCATAAGTTTGATTTTATAGAAAGGTGCGATTAAAATATGTATTCACAATACATATAAAACAACGGGCATATATTCAACGGGTTGATCGACCAATCACACTCCATAAAAAGTTTGTTTAAGTGTATCGCTCTCAGTAATCGAGTGAACGGAAGCGAGTATCCACTTAACTGTTTGAGGATCGCAGGTACAAGTCCTGTCTGATGAAAATTGTGCAGGATTTACGTATTTTAGAACAAAAACATGAACTACTCGTAAATAGGTGAGTTGACAATTATTACGCGTATAAAAATCTGTTAATATTTTTTCATATTATGAACATCTGTAATCTCCTATGCAGAGCGGATACAGTTTTAAAACGTTACCAAATACTATATATGAATCATTTATAGCTGTTTTACCCTGAATGCTTTGTTATAAAGACATAAGTATAGTAGTAAAATATGATTAATTTTCCATATACAGATAATTATTGAATATATAATATACAAATGCATAAAAAATAATTATTTGCACAAATTATCTAACAGTAGTTTTAAGTAGTTTATTTAAAGTTAGCGACGATATCACTCAACAAGTTTCTAATTAAAGCTAAATAAAAAATCGTCAAATTTCGTCAATAGTTTTTTGAAACCATTTGATTTGAAACAATCTTTCAATCAGAGCATATGAATCTTCATAATATGTCGAAGATTGCTTTAATGAGTAATAATAGTCGATTTTTAGCTCATCAAATTGGTCTATCAAATGCATATCGATCGTGTCTAGGTAAAAGGGCGTAACCCTCAGTTTTTTGAAAAGTACTTTTATTTGAGAATCACAATACCTGTAACTAAATACACATTCTATCAAAAGGAATTAAGCCAAAAATTGCCAAATTATTATCAAAATTCAGCTTTCAATTTGGAAAAAATAACGATCTACTAAGTTTGTATGGAAAGAAAAAAGCATAAAGTTCAATTTCAATGATTTTTCTTTAATTACTTTCTTAATCTATATCAGAAAAATGAAACACCAATTTATTGGTCATGATGCACTTCAAGTTTGTGATAATGTGACTGACGAAAAATCATTAAAGCACGTTTTTTGTGCCTCCTATAAATTTGTTCTGTAAAGGTTACTCCCTTTTACCTAAGCACGTCGATATGCAATTTTTGTCAACTACGGAACTAAAACTCGTGACCGTTGGATTAAAATACGATGTCCACTGACCTAACAGATAATTAAATTGATATTTTTTTTATTAAATCGCTTAGATGTTTTTTTCTTGAAAAAAAGAGTTTTTCACAAATTAAGTCGTATCATTTCACATCATTATGTTAAAACTTAAGAATTAGAATGAAACCGTTTGGATTATGAAAATGTATATTACGAGTATAATATTTGTTAGTAAAAAAAATGATTTCACAAGCATTTAAATAAAATATTGCAAATCGCCTCATGCAAAAAGGAGAATCAGATATTTTTATTTCAATTATTAATGTTTACATAATCCATCAAAGTAACGGATAAAAAATAATTTGGTATATGAAACTCGTGTTTAACTTGAAATAACACATTTTTTACATTTATTTTTTTAAAAATGATGTAGAAAAATTTACGGCTTTTCAAAAAGCTTTTTTAAAAAGACTGCAGTAATTGGACATCTTCTGAATGAAGAAAGTTGTAATAAAAAACAGCTGAATACAAATTAAAGAGAATAAAATTATTTCGTAAGAAACGTTTTAATTATTCGAAACGCCTTTTTAATTAGTTAAAGTACGTCAAATTTAGGTGTCATAAAATGGTAGTAACAATTTTTAATTGCAGTATTCATAGCGTATTTTAGGAAAATTGACTTCTGTCTTGCAATATATAGGTATATATTGTTAATTGAATCAATACCATGTATTTGATGAAAATATATATTTTTAACGGTTATTTTTAATATATATGAATCACACTGCTTAAATAACTTAGAAGAATATATAACATTTCTTTTTTAAATCATGTTATTCAATATTTTTTAAATGACACAAATTGTAAAAAACATGTGCTTGGTCGTTTGTCTAACTATGAGATACTCGTAGTTCTATTCTATAAAAATCATTGAGATTTTTTTAAATGATTGGTTAGATACAATAGACACGCCAATATAACTGTAGTATACTACAATACTTTCTTTACACTGAAATTACTTTGAATCTGAAATTGTAGCTCTCTGGGTGTAGCGGATGGAACTTTGATATATCAACAAAAAAACGAAGATGTTTCTGATGTTTTGAAAAAAATACATACTTCTTATGAATTATTTTTGTAGACAGTATTGTCAAGTTATTGTAAGTCTATGCATTCCGAGTTTGATTTTGTTATTGGCACAGTTCAGTCACAGTAAGTAACCGAGCAAATATTTTTTTTAAATGTTTACAAATATATATATATCGACCCTAAGGGTGTAACCCTCAGTTTCTTGACAAGTGATTTTATTTGAGAATCGCAGTGTACACAACTAAATACACGTTTTGTCAAAAGTAATTAATCCGAAAATGTCTAATTATTATCAAAATTCAGCTTTTGATTTTGAAAAAATGACTATCTACTAACTTTTTATGGAAAAAAAAGCGTTAAACGTCAGATTTACTGATTTTTCTTTAATAACTTTTTTAATTATCAGATCAAGAAAATGAAACACTAGTTTATTGGTCATCATGCATTTCAAGTTAATGTCAATGTGACTTTGACTAAAAATCATGAAAACACATTTTTTTGCCACCTGTAAAATTTTATGTTACTCCTTTTTACCTAAACACGGTCGATATAATACATTTTGACACTGATATAGTAAAAAAAGTATAAAAATTCATTAAAAAGAATCACACGTATATTTTTTTCGGATTAACGTAAAATATAATGACAAGAAAAATGCATGAATACTCTACTTCTAGCATAGTTTTAACAGGATTGGGTTTTATTTATTTTTACAAAATGTGTTTCGTTAATATCGATTTCAAATTATGAACTTTTAAATTACTCACTTCTCTTTAAATAATCAATAGTGTTACAGAACAATATAAAGCTGTAAGACACCACTTTGCGTTTGACTCGCGTCTGGATTTTATTCTTGTATTTTATAACCCAACTACGAGAAAGCTCCAAGAAGACTAATACAAGGGGAGGGTGAAGGCAGTCATTCGAGTTGGGTAGATTCTCATTCAAATAGCGTATATAATTGGTCGAATCGGAGAAAGTTTTAAATTGAGTTTTCCACAAACAAGGGATCGAAATGAGACAGAAATTATTCGGGAAATCGTTCAAGGACCTCTTCATCTCTGACACTAACTACTTACCTTCTAATAACTCAAGTTTTTATCAAACTCTGCTTTACTTTGACTAGTCTAATATTTTTATTTAAGATATTGGCAGTATTAGAATCGGTGAAACGTCTCCTATAAAATATATTTAGTCAACGAAATCTGAAGATTTTTCCAACTATATATTTCAATAATTGGTTAGACTTAAATCAAGAGGGAGAAAAGATTCGTTTTTAACATTAAATATAATATGCTTCGAGAGATGATTAAACTTTTAAACGTATTTTAAAGCTTCATTCATCCAGTGTCCTGCCGTCGACAGTTTGTATGTATATTCATTTTATATGACGTCTAGCCACCATAATATAAATTCTCCTTTGATGTATGTATGTTTAAAATAACAAACATAGCGCCTAAGTTGATGTTATCCAGGCTCATTTTGAGAGTGTTTATAGAGTCGACCCACTTGAAACAATTTATGGTAATTATAAAAACACTGATGAGAATTATTATTTCAAAATAAATTTCGCCACCAAAACATAATTAATTTATATTAACATCCAAAGATTTGTGGTCGGTAATTATTTTGATCATTCGGACATATAATTTGGATAGTGTATTAAGCAGTACACCGATAGTAGCTGAATTTAAACAGCGTGCAATAATATAATGTTATTTGACAAATCTATTTTGAGAGAGAATATGAATATAAGTTTCATCAAACAATTTCAAACAGAAGCTTACATTATGAGTATATAATCAACTTATAACTTTATTCTTCAATTTAAGATTACTTATTTATAGAACTAATTGAGCGTTTCAATATTGTATTAACCAATTAAACTAAGAGACTAGCTAAAAAGTTGGTGGAAAAACTTAAAGTAAACGAATTGAAATGGCAAAAAATCAAGCTTTGAATGCTAATTTCGGACAATAGTATTCATACTATTAAATTAGTTAGTATTTACTTGAAAACATTTAATTTGATTTAGAAAAGATTAACATATAAATATTAATTTAAGTTAAAGTAATTAGACTTTTTGGTACTATTATACATTTTTCAAAATGTTTGATATCACAATAATAAAATCAAGATCATTTTATTCATCAACCCAATAACTTTATGATTTTGCTGGTAATAGTTATATAAAATATTTAATAAAAAACTAGCGACGTATATCCTTACTGTAGAAGCTCGAGTGTTTCAATTTAAGGTAGTTCGATTACATAAGACTTTATCTATATCTAAAAGGGCTTGTAATAATTATTTGACATAGAGACAAGAGGATGTTCGCTGATTGGTGACATATGTTGTTCAATGGCAGAATGTATTAAAAACAATATTTTGGTGTGCAAAGTATCAGTTTTATTTGCTTGTGTCAATTTGAAATTGATAATTCCTGTTTAATCAAAATTATTAACAGAAAAATTGATTTTTTTGATAATTTTATGGTAAAAAAATTATTTCGAAAAATGATGTCAGTGTCGTTTTTCGTGGTTTTTATTTAAAAAATGATTACTTTATATAAATTTTATCAGAAGTATCGGTATTGCATTGTCAAAATAAATATTTTTATTTACTTAAGTCCAGTTCAAAAAGGATGAACTACCAACTAAAATATACAATAAAATGATAATCAAACATACGTATAGCATGGTCTTAGATATTGTTTTAATATTATCACTATATACCCACGCATAATAATGGGTGAGTTCTTCTACAACACTAATATTTTAATAATAATGAAATATATTTTAAGTTTGTAACTTGAAAGAATGCTTGCACATTTGGTAAATACATTTTTCAATAATGATACATAGATTATATTACGTAACCAGTATCTTATTCTATGTAAAAATAGCTAAATAGACTAAGTATGTGAAGGTTGCATTGCAATAACAAATAAAAACATTAACATTAAATCCAATGAAATATAAACAAATAACATCGCAATCAAATAATTAATTATTTTAGATAGCCCCAATTTCCGAAAATATCAGATTATTCATTACCAAATTATAAACAATAAAGTCATAATACAATATGTAACATATAAGTCGAACTGGCGAGCACTCAGATCAGTGATTACTAGTTTTGTCAATAGTACACACGTTCGATAACGCGGTTCGTTGATTATGACGTCCGTCTTCTAACATATGTTCCAAAATTTAAGTATTAAATTATTCTTAAATTAAATTATTATTAAGTTGAATGAAGTAACTGAAGTTTCCGATTGAGAATTGTTATCAGCTATCGGTTCGTTGACTGATGCTAGTTTCCGGCGATTGCTATTTATACAAATCATTCATCGATCTGTCATACCCTCAATTAGTACATATTCATAAATGGCTTAGCAAAATGTAAAGAAACTGGGAACAAAAGACTTCGTATATTCTTAAATGTCTGACAATAGGCATTTATTAGGAAGTCACATTTGCTAACTGAAATTATAGGTTTGTTTCACTGACACTAAAATAATAATGTGCAACTCTCCAAAAATAGAACTCAGTGTTGTTGGGTGTCTCTTTTTACGTAATTGATGGGATATTCACATCTCCCCGAAATAATAAGTATACTATCAGAAAACGTTATGTAATAGATTTTGTGTCATTTCAATATTGTCTTCACTATAAGCAACATATGTATCCCTTGTTTTAATAAACATCTTTTAAAAGTCAAATCTTTTATTCACGCAAAATGCCATCATTAATTCTCCTATTTATGAATTATTTACCTGACAGTTATTCCACCAGAGCCCTATCTTAAGAGAGTTTACATATTATTTTAAAACAAGATTAACTTCGTAAGTGTATGTATGTAAGGCCAACATACTGAGTTTGCTTATTGGTGATCTTCAATGTTTACTGTGACAATATTAAAAGCTCATTTTAATTATTCGAAAATTTGTGATTATAATATTATTGGCGTCGGAGTTGTGATCACAACATTATTGGCGTCGCAATTATACATATACTAGTAAATATATGAGAAAACATGCTATACACATATTTAAAAAAAAAATAACGCGTCGTATTTTATCTAATTTTATTTAATATAACATGCTATTACTAAACTGGAATGTGATAGGTATTAGAGAAAATCTATCTGATTCCTTAAACATTCATTAGATAACAAAAACATATATTTTCATTATATTTTTTTTACATGTGTATGTATTCAACATAAAAAGTATTGCTGTTTATATAGGTTTAAGCTAACGGATTTCCACTTTGTTTGGAAAGAGTTTGTTTAAGTACTAATATATACTTATTCTTTAAAGAATTGGCATTTTTGTTCGTAGAGATTTATTTCAAATTACAATATAGCTGATTGAACCTCTGAAACTCACACCAACACCGTTTATTAAGTTCGTTGAGAAAATATCTAATTTCAAACATTCACAAACTTCAAATGCAGACGTTCCCAATATACACAAACGGCGGTCCGCATGCATAATCCTTTAACAATTTTCATATGGTGTTTCTGTTAGAACTTCCGCCCGTGGAACTATTCAAAGCTTAACTCGCAAGAAAGTGCGGAAACAAGCTGGAAGTATGTACTGTGTACAGGCACTACGAACGCAGTGTCAGGGGATATAACCGACACGCTTCCGGAACAAGACTTGAAAGCTTCTCTACATGCTTAGTTGTTTTATTACCATTATTAAACAACAGTATTTATAAATCTGTTTGTTTTAATACATGTATGAATATTTTTATTTTATGAAGTGAATTTTTCAATCTTATATTTCAATATACATCAGCGGTTTCCAGCTTGGAAGGCACCAAAATTTTAAAATAAAGTTTTTATTGTTAAAAATATGTCTATATTATCAAACATATTAAAAAATATAAGATATGGATACGCGGAAATAAAATAATTTCGGGGAGGCGTAGTAATTTATTGTTAGTAAAGGAAATTTGAACACACGTTTCGCAATTTCGATTGTTCGATTTCTGGCGATATAAGACACATTTTCATATTAGTGACACAGGTAGATTCATATAAAAAAAATATTTGCAAATTACAACGATAAAATATTGTTAAATTATTTTAACGTATTACAGTCAATCTGATATATTAATCTAAAAAAAACGCTATGCATTCCTCTAGAAATACATAATGTATTTGTTTTTAAATCAAATTTTCGAACAGTGTCGTCGAGGCGATTTCACTATTAAAAATTTCAAAATGAATGCACCTTGATACGTTTTTTTATGTTTCGCGTAAAACGTACAGCAAAATTTTCTAATGTCATGCAATCCTATCGTATTGCACTTCATCATTACATTGTTTTTAGGACAACAATTCCTATTAACCCGTAGATTCAGCAAACTCTTTGGTGCATATATATAGATAAAATATTCTATTAAAAATCGTTCTAGTCCTCCACCCCTTAAAGTGTTAATGAAATGACAATTGAAAAGTAGTTTTTTAATGTGTATAATTCTAACATATTTCGCTTCTGTATGCTTCCACTGATCCCTAATTATTACTTCATGCTTTCAAGCACTAGTACTAGGCACAATTGATATGTTAAGATCCATTTTTCATGATAATATTCAAATAATTTGTAAACGAACACAACATGTTTGTTTAGCAAGAGAGCACGGCGGCCATATAAGATTTGCGATGTTTATGCGGTTTACTAATTCGTGATTGGTGCATTTTGATTGTGGCGCTTTTGAACTTCACTCAATGTAATAGAGGAGGTTATGTATTTTATCGCCGTTTTAGATATTGATTTTGAATGGTTTAGATCCGTTATTGTTTTTGTTTGAGGTTTGTAGGACATGGAGAATAGAAATGGATCATGATTCAATCATTATCTAAAAAATGATAATGTGTGGATAGTGGCGGTTTTGCTTATGCACCCCAGATGTATAAAAAATATATTTTCCATGCACAAGTACATATATACATGTTAGAGTTATATCGAATCATCTCAAACTATTACATGGGCTGAAAAGTCCCGGGCCTAACACATAGATGGCGCTAGTTTTAT
>JAPMAG010001152.1:0-12985 GCA_036584685.1 Rhyacophila sp. Rhy_31_5 | reverse complement strand
TTGACTACTTAATTTTATCTATGCCTGAATATGTATATTTGCGCAATCGCATTTTCCCCCCGCATATATAAGTTGATAGGCCGCACACACAATGGAAAAATTAGGAGGAACGTTGTGTATGATGTACAAAAATATTAAGATTTATGAAAAAAATGGGATCAACCGGAAAATGATTTCGCTGTTCATGAAAAAAGAAGGACTTGTACACTTGGATGGTTTATTATATATACAAAGCTTTTGATCGTGTAAATTATCGATCACTTATATTCAAAATAAATAATACATTGAAATCTTTTTAATTTGCAAGATTCATGTAGTTTGAAGGGAGTGAATATATTTTTTTATATATACATATTACATCCTTCTTTTTAATGCAATAGGAAAAACAAACTTTTGTATCCGAATCGTGATGAAACATTCCTGAAACTATAAAACTATATAAAAATATATACGCATATATTTTTAAATAAAAAAGAAATTTATTAAAGAAATTTAACTAACACTATAAATACATATTTATACGCTTATTTGTTTTATTGAATTTTTAAATTAATAAACTGAGTGAGGTTGTTCTGAAAGATTCAATATACAAGTCAAACGTTTCATCTAGGTTGGGTAATTAAAATGATTTTTTTTAGTAAAACCAGTACCTTTAAATCTATTTTTAAAAAATTCTATATACGCTCTGAGAGCGAGCGTATGGAATACTCATAGCACGAATATTTTCTTAAAAATATTTTTTTACGAGTAATAGTTGTTAACTATTAGCTTAACCGTTTCGGGTTCGTGTCCTGGCTATAATACAAATGTATAACCATTTGTAAAATTTGCCAGCACAGGCCTGGAATTCGTGTATCTCGGCTCGTGAGTCTCTTCACGACTTCAACAATATTTCTATTGTATAACCATCAACTTTCACAGTGTAAAATTTTTCTATATACTAGTTATTTTTCAAGAGTAATTTTTTAAAATTATTTACATTTAGTTTGGCTGCATCTATTGGCTATAAATCTCAATAAAAAACAATTGAACTTATGACGATTTAAGAAATCGATCACGTGACTCGCGGATCCATAACCAGATAATATCTCCACTACGCCACTGTGGGCGATTAAATCCTTAATGAGATAAAAAAACACAATAATAATAATTTATTATAGGGAGATTGGTGGAATTGTAGATGATACTTTTTAAATGTAGCGGTAATTTTAATAACATTTAATAGCTATTTTCATGGTTTTTTCGATGGACGGAAATAGGTATTTTTACGAAAAACTGCTCAATAATGAAATTTAATAATGAATCAGAAAGTAAGTATATAACTTCCTTATATACTTTGCGTTATAAAATTAAGATGGAGAATTTCGCGCATGGATGAACCTTTTATGTTACCACTAGTTGACTTTAATCGGAATTAATTGCAGGTATTGATGTTTATGTATCTGCAGATATCCGTTAATAAATGAACCAATAGAATCGGCCTATTGGAAGATGTAACAGCAATAAAAAAGTGATATTTTAGTTTATAATATCGACCGTGTTTATGTAAAAGTGAGTAACTCTCACAGAACAAATTTTACATGGGCACAAAAAACGTGTTTTGATTATTTTTAGTCAAAGTCACATTAACTCAAACTTAAAGTGCATGATAACTAATAAATTGGTGTTTCATTATCCTAATCTAATAATATATTAAGACATTTATTAACGAAAAAATATTAAAATTGCTGTTTAATGCTTTTTCCTTTCAATACAATGCTGAATTTTGATAATAATTTGTCATTTTTGGCTTAATTCCTTTTGTTAGAACGTGTATTTAATTGTGTACATTGTGCAAATAAAAGCATTTTTGGAAAACTGAGGGTTACGCCCTTTTACCTAAACAGGGTCAATATAAATATACTTAGTTTCAAAACAAGTGATAGTTGTGCAGGTAGAGAATAGAGACCATTGCTTGGCATTAGTAATCGATACTTTTACTTGCGTTTCAACAAGTTTCTTATGTATATATTTTTATTTATCGATTTCTTAAATTACAATAGAAATGTTGAATTTAAAATAATAAAGGCACATCACATAATGAACTAACGTTAATTTTCTAAAACAAATATATTTATATGAGTAAATATTGAAATAGCATCATTTTCATTTTGAATCCGAAAAGACAACAACAGCTTTGATTTAGTAAAAAATAATATGTAAACTATTTATAATATACTTACTATGGCATCGTACCGGCAATAATACTGGTATAAAAATAGTCGAATTTTTAGCATATGCAAGGAAAAGGAAGACGTATTGAGAAATTTTATAGCAAAATCCACTAGATATTACGCAAACTCTGAAAACGCCAAATAAAATCGTAAGTATATAGTGTAACTTCACATTGAGTCTATATGGCTAAAAAAAGTGCAAATATCTTATTTATTCAAAATATTTACAAATAATGAGCAGTATACCGTTATAGACAGTTCTCAAACGTTGGCTCCAGAGACCAGAGCCTATGCAAGGATGCAGTAGGAACCTCTTTAAGGATCCCACGCCCCCTGTGACTCAACTCAAAGTGCCGCCAACTTGACGTAGTCTCTGTCTGTTCCAAAGATTCTAAATTATAATTTCTTCATTATGGTTCGTAAAAAAAATGATGTAAAATTAAAATAGCTAGATCACGGCATACATTTATTTAAGAAAACATATTTCCTCTGGCTCTTAATACTTGGCCCTTTTATATGATTCAATGCAGGCTAATGGGTGCTTCATATTTGGTTATTTGGCTGCATTAGAGACCATAGGAGGAAGTATGCGGCCTTAAAGCCAAAGTTTCAACGCATGATGTTGTCAAATTTACAATTGAAACACTGGTATAGTATATACCAATTACTATTTATACAATGTCATTAATAAAATATTCGCTTTAACTTCACAAAATATCTATTCAAAAATAATATGTTGAAAAATCGTACATTTTATTTAAAGAAATTCCTTCAACTTGTTGTGTCAGACGTATATGTAATCTGTATATGCGTTATTTATTATGTGGCGCATGTTATTTAATCAGGTCCATGGCTGACCAGGTCTTTTTCTCTATAGATTTATCTTCAGTCGTTCATACTCAACAATATAACTCTCTCTTAAATACAATATTATTATGATTCTAAATACTTGTCTTCGACTGAATGTGTTTACTTAATTGAAAATGCAAGCATCTGGACGTCTTACAATATTTAAAAAAATTACACCTTGCTTTCACATACTGATTATTATATTATATGTATCTTTGTACACCACCCCTTTACTCTGATATTGGATATAATCAAAAATTTAGGTTAAAACCTAGAAGAGATTACATATTTTTATGAAGCTGTTTATTACATACTAGAATTGGCAGATTATAATTTAACAGTGACGTTACGCGTGATCGGTACCGTTCGGATGAGTTCGGGTCTCAGTTTTATAAAAGTAAGGATGTTATTAAACGTTATATTTATTGAAACGTCACTTTAAAAAAATAGCATTGATAATTATGCTTTTAGATCCGGGTTAAATACTACGAAATGCGTAGATATACAGGACTCTATTTTTAATAATGTTTTCTTGAAATAACTAATACGATATTTTTACAGCCGCATGCATCCATGAGCCAAATATGACGTCACGGTCAAATTATAATCAGCCAACTCTAGTAGCCTACATCAAAACTACCTTACTCATTAACCAATTGTGACAAGTAAATTTAATATTAGTACTTCGCATATATTAATAGATTTTGTTGTTTTACAATTTGAACTTCACTTTAGATTGCAAATCAAGCTTAATCAGCTACCCATAAAATATAATTCGTATCAAAACTGCGTTAGGTTAGATTAAGTTAACTATAATCACTGGGTCAGTTTTAGTAGTTTGTTTAGTTTATTATACTTATTTAATTTGTTTAAGATATTTGGCGTCATAATCAATTCGAAATTAAATATCTTGTTCTCATATTTTATTAGTCGTGACTTGAGAAGCTCTTGTATACAGGTAACTCAGCAGATATGTATACTCACTTATTTATACATTGTTTCATCTCTCGGCGACCGGCTAATGATAACTCGCGGCCGCGCTGCTTTTACAGGTGGGTACCCATCTACACTTGACTGTTCATTTTTTTCGCTTGTTTCGTACCAGTTACTTGCTCACAATATGATAGATTAACCTGTCAACACCTCTACGAGTGACGAGGCAGTTGGGGAGGATCGTTGCGTCATATCGTGGGAACTAATAATGTGATTATTGAATTAAATTGATTGCGAAGTGTAATTTTAATTTAATTTATTGCAGATAGCCAACTTTTTAATATTGCTTCATCGTTTTAGAGATTAGTAAAAGTTTATATAAGATATTTTGAGGCTAACACTTATGGTCTTTGAATTATTTTAAGATGAGGTTATTACTGGAGAATATATGATAAATAAACTATTAAGCAAATAGTCGTGAATTATAAAAACGTTCCAAAAACAGAATATTTTAACACACTCGTAACTCAAATACTAAAGCTTTTTACAAATACGTAATTCTATTAACAGCTAAAAAAATAATCAATATTTTCACTCAGTCGATGAAAGTTCATAATATGAAGAGATTTAAACATAAGGGTCGTCCATAAACCGCGTAACGTTTTTTCTTAATTTTTTTTAATGTAACACCCTCCATGTAATACCATGTAGACATTCAGCTTGACCCCCCTCCTACCTCTCAAAAGTTACGTAACTTTCCACATTAACCAATTGAGTGACAGAGCCGAGTTAACTCGCACAAATTAAAACGTAGTGTGCTAGACAAATTTGGACATGTTGGATGATTTAAAATATAAAAGTGCAGATACGACTATATGATTACGATATGGTCATTAAAACAAAATCATGATAAATAAATATTCAATACATACAATATAAAAAGAAACATTGAGGTTAGATTTTTGCTCAAAAATTCACAGCTTACTAGGTTGTGACATTATGTCCGGCACAGTAAAGGTTAAATAGGAATGCAATTTATAATCACCTCCTATCCACTTTTTGAGACTAAGAAGCGACTAAGAAGAGACTACATAAAATCAAATAATATAATATAAAAAATATGCAATATATAAATATTTTTTTTTAAATATCTATTTTATGAATGTGTTAAAATAAGAACTCAAGATAACAGATAAGTCGTGTATTTTAGATAAATATAGACCATTTGCCTCCTTATTTTTAAAGTTAGTATACAAGTACGTTTTAATAACAGATTTTTTTTTAAATACGTGACAATTTTTAACACATTTTAGTCTGATAACTGAATTAGTTTTGTCGTGCATAAATAACTTTTGCACTGTACACAAAACAAATACATAGATTATTTCAATAAAGTGGATAGTAGTTTTATTATTTGCATATTACTAAGACGATTGTGTATATATACGTATATGTTAATTAACCTTTCTAGGAGTAAGTTTTCAATAATCTATCCTAAATTCTGAATTGTTTTAAATGAATGCAATAATATTATTGTATACTGTTTATTTGAGGAATAAATAATATATACGAGTATTGTATTGCATGGTGCTTGATATACGTATGCGTATATACTTCTTCAAGGCAAATTTTGAGTGAACTCATATGCGCTTCTATACTCCTGGTTAGATTAAAGATCAATAATAAATAAGATTATAACTAAACTATAATATATATATATTGTTTTTCGAATGCAAATGTTTTCAATATAACATAAAATTTAGACAAAAGTCATTACTTGAACATCTTGTTCTAATCTAACAACAGCTCAAAATACAGATTGATAAAATTAAATATAATATAAAAACCAAGGCAATCGACAAACTCATCAGTTATATATACAAATACGAGTATGAGCAACAAATTTACATAGAGGTGCGTAGGATCGGAAACCAAACGATTTTTAGAATGTAATAAAAAAAAATGTAAGAATAGTTTCCCTTAAATATTTCAATAAAAATAAAAAAAAATCTTAAAGGTAAAAAGGCTCACAAGTCACACGGTATATACTCGTAGGTGAAATACGCGACGGTAATTCTCGAATGACTTGGCGAAAAACTAAGCTTATAACGATGATGAAAGGGTGTTCTGATTAAGGTTGTCAAAAGTATTGTTATTTATAATACGTAACGTTATATTCGATATATTTTATTACAAGACATTTAATATACGAGTTAATTAATTCGTATACGCTAATTAATATATATCCATTTCAATCATTAAACATTCATTAAGAAATGTTGTGAAAATTAATTCATTTGTATTTGAATCACCCAATTATTATTGGTATTATTATGTAGCGCTATGACCCGTTCATGTTTGTGGCCTAGTGCACAACATCTCATTAAGTTTCTCTCTCTTTCCAGTTATTTACACTCAACATGTTATGTATAAATTATGACGTTATGTGGTCATTCATTATAGGGTGGCATAGTCATTAATTTAATACTCAACCAAAATTAGATTTTTAAATTTTATGATTCAATTTATTTTATGAATTTCGGTTTGCTTAGGTGTAATAGCTGTA
This sequence comes from Rhyacophila sp. Rhy_31_5, assembly GCA_036584685.1. NCBI lineage: Eukaryota > Metazoa > Arthropoda > Insecta > Trichoptera > Rhyacophilidae > Rhyacophila > Rhyacophila sp. Rhy_31_5. Next base: position 6,424 of record JAPMAG010001152.1, on the reverse strand, counting down.
TAACTATTAGCTAGGTGTATTTTAAAATAATTTATCAAATGTATGTTTTTAAACAAAAGTGATTGAGCAACATATCATCATCATACATAGAGAGAGAGAGTTAAAGTCAAAACGGATTCCTGTTTTATGCCAGCGACTCACCGGTGAGTTGATTTTGTACTGAATGGTGAATCTCCAGTATAATTTATAAAGCTTAACCTCTTCATGAGTGAGTTTTTAGTTGCACAATATTTTATTGGTTACACAATTGGGTGAGAGTTTATTCATTAATCTAGCTATATATTTTGAACGTTATTAAGTGTATGCAATATTATTGTTCTACAATGTTTATTTGATGCATATATAATATATATATATATATGAGTATATTATTGCTTCGTACTTGACGTACATATACGTCTATACTATGTCAAAGCAAATTTTGAGCGGACGCATATGCGCGTCCATACTCCTGGAGAGGTTTATATTATTATCATACACGTAAATCTTATCGGTTAAATATATCATTTTTAGAAATATTATTTTGAATATTAGTAACCCTGTTTCGAATCCACTTAGTCGCATTGTCGAATGCTCAAGTTTCCCATGAGCTTTTGTTTTCCACGCAGAGTGCATTAAAAGGCGTTTTATTCTTTCACGGTCTAATTTGTTGTCTCAATCCTTGCTGCCCTGTCATTCCTCTAAATAATAAGATTTAAAAAATGTGCGTTATGGGTCTGCGGAGAGAGTTCCATAACTAACTTGAACGTGATGATTGAAGGGTTCACGTTAGATGCTGAGATTTGTCTGAATTAACTACATTTATAATATAACATTATATTTCTGTACCCAGGAGATAAACTACACTATGTCAATGTTAGCAAAATTGAGATATTGACATAGCGTAGTATATCTTCCGATTGCACTTTCAGTGATATACTCAATTATAATCTAACCCTACTAGAAACGAATATAGCACTACGTTATATATTATCCGAGGAAAGCAATACTAAGACGACTTTGAACAGCCATAGTGAAAAAGTGGCATTTTTTACACGGTCTAGTTTACCTCCCAGGTACAGATTAAAATAACGAATTAAAGTTGAAGATAAACCATTACCTAATTAAAACATAGAATTTAAAAAAAATATATCTTCGTACGTTTATTTTTTTTTAAATAAACATATTTTAAATGAAAGTCATACATAAGAAATAGTATACATATTAAAATTATCTAGGTACACGCCATTGTACTAAGAACGAATATTAGAACATACCTACTCAAATTTTACTACTTGATTCAATACCGGTTCGAGGTCAACGACTACATGAAGTTTACTCTTTAAAGAAAAACATATTGAAAAATCCTTTGAAAGTGTTGTATTTAAAAAATCTTTATCTGTTATTTATATAATAAATAGGTCAGTTATGGAAACTCCATTAAATAAATGCAAAAAATACATTGTTTTTTTTATGATACGGTCTTTCTTTGATGCAATGGTGCAATATACTTCTATTAAATTTAGGAGTGGCATGCAAATACATTGTGTGACTTTACATGCACACGATTACCTTTGAGCGGCCTTATCAAAACGATTAAAATAAAATGATGTATTAATCGTCATATGTTAAATATACATTTTATAATAGCTGTTAAATGAAGGAATATCATAATTTATATACTTCTTTGGCATTCATTGTAGTACAAATAATATACTCGTATAATATTGAATAAATGACGCGATGTGCACTATATAATAAATCAAATAATGTATAATAAATATGTATGATAGTGAGTGATTCATTTAAATAATTTGGTAGATGGAGTTTAATAAATCATTACGAAAAAGTCACCAGTGTAGGCTTAATTTCATTAAAATCAAATACCGTTAACCAAATATCGTTTGTGTTGTGACGACCAACCAATTACTGCTCGTAATATTGACAGCACACTGGCAAAAGGCGTTAAGTAAAAAAATAACTGTTTTGATCTAATTATGCAGTTTGGTAGATTTTCGCTCACTTTATAATCTGGTAAAACAGCTTAGTCATTTCCCTTGTACCTTTTCTGTAATATTTAAATGCCATGATATGTTAATTCGATATTGAATGTTTAATTACAGGCAAACCACAGTAAACCGAGAAATGAATATTTGGCTGATCAGATTAAGTATTTTAACTATTTCTTAATTTTGTAAAAAAACGTCAACAAGATTCAGTTGCACTAACATATTTTCGTGAAATGTATATAAGAGACTCAGACATTAATATTCAAAACAGCAGTCTTTTTTGACTTAACGCCTTTTGTCAGTAAAATAACTACAAACGAGTATATACTAATCTTATCTTCAAAACAAACAATCACTACTTATATACGAATCATACGATTCACAAAATCTCTCATTCCCATGATTTTATCCAAGTAATGTATCAACGAAAATGCAATACGCTAACATTCAATATTTAACCGTTTAAATAAAATAATAATAATGACGATACATAGAAATAAACCTACTTACTATGATATATATTAAACTATTTACCGGATGTTATATTAAATCTCATACCAATATTTTCAAGTCGCCAAAACGGTAACGGAACTATAATATCTAAAATTATCAATAGTTATTTATTTTGACTATTCATTATTCGGTCCGTGATCAATTATTACAGATAAGTGTTTTTTTTATTGTATTGTAAATACATGCAAGCGGAGAACACGATTATATCGCAAATAACGACGACTGAGGAAAATATTGATCCAAATATCAGATCATTTTTTGCTTGTTAAATCAACTAGTTTATAGATTGGGTAGAGGATAAATTTGAATAAGGAAATGATATACAGTGAAAAAATGAATGAAATATTTCAAATATTGTAGACAAGTGTTTTATTATACAGTGGCGTAGTCAGTCAGAAAAATAATATTAATGAAAAAATTAAAGAATGTATATTTTTAGGATATACGAATATGTTGTCTGCTAATAGGTTTTGGTTAAAGCCAGCTCTTGTAGTTGTTTTTAACTCTTAATCTAAATTTGAAAGTAAAATAATTTAACGTTTTGAATTTGACATCTTTAACGTTCACCTAATTTACGTATGAATTAGTATCGTTAAAATTTTCAAATGTTTATTAACATACAAATATATTTATAACTAGGATTCGGACCACAATAGTTTAGCTTATAATATACAACAATTACTCGTAAAAAACTGTTCTGAAACTGTATAAAATCTGTATACTCTGAGAGATCCTCATAGTTACATATATTATGCTTGCTCCATCTTAGAGCAAGGATGTAATATAAAAAAATACTTTCGCTAATATATACTGACAGATTGAAGCTATTGTAAATTGTAATGCTACCTCATTTTAATACTAATGGTTAAATTATTGATATTGTTAAATGTCTTAGGCTTTCTTAGTTATATATAAATGATTTATCTTATATTCTAATGATATGTACCTAAAAATATTAAAATAGGTATGTCTAATATAAAGCAAATATTTTGTTTTTTTTGTCGCCCTCGTTGTAAGTGAATACCGCATCCGATTAACAAGATGACGGTCTAGGGATCAAATCCCGTAGCTAGCAAAAATTTCACAAGTTTTTTCCAAAGTTTTTGTAACCGGGACATAGACCAAATTGGTTAACCTAATAAGTGATAATTATTATTCGTAAAAAATCTATCGAAATAACCTTCACATTGTGTAGATCCATATGCTTCGTTTCGGAGCGGACATGATTGAAAAGTACTATGTATTATTTTATTGCAAACAGTGCTTCAGTTGATAGTTATCAGTAGTCGTAGATTCCATCCAGAACCTGTCAAAAGTCTTTCATACATATATAATTATAACAGAGACTGCAATTAAAATATTTAGTTAACACTTAAACTATTACTAATATTAAGGCATGAGTCACCAATAATCTTAATTAATAGTGGAATGAAAATAATGTAAAATTACGCTTGATTATTGGTTATTTTCCTCTTAGAAATCGTTTAATTTTCATAATACCAAGCATTCCATTAGCAGTATTAATTTATATAGTTTTAAAACTCAAATAATATATGTAACGTCAAAACATCTACCACACTGAGCTAATTGAATATTCACCGCGGTATTACCAAGAACTCTGGTCCAGAGGTCTCTCAGCTATACGCTCGATTCAAATTAATTCCCGAAAGACGGGAGTGTGGTCTGTAGGGATGGTTCCTCGAAGTACGCTGGAAGGTCCGCATACTTTCGCGGGAAGCCCCGCCGGCATTTTGTCAGTGATTAGGTCAGGCGGCGTGGACCATTGAGGACCCAATTTGCCTCTGACACCACGAGTCTGTAACGTGCAGAGTCAAACCAAGGATAATATATTTTTATTTAACTAAGTAACAAAATGTTTTAACGAATGATACATTTACATTAATTCAGTTTTTTTCTGGTATTTCTTTAATGCTTTCATGTCTTCATAACATAAATCTAAATATTATATAAATTATCATTTATTTGCTGTACATACAGCTATTGAAATTATTTTCAAATAATCAGGGTCTCTCGTAAATTTCAACCACTGCACAACTGTGGCAAGCTGTAAAACGATAATAGTCAGATAAAGATTTTAATAACCCAATTTATTTAACGTTTTTACTAATACAGTAATATATCGTTTAGCGTTTTCTCAAATAACGCTGATTCGATATTCGAGTCAAAAAAACTCAAGATTTAAGATAATTCAAATTATCGCGGTATTTCATTAGTTCGTGTATACCGGTAATATGATAATTCCCGAACACAAATTAATGAACCAATGTTGGTAATTCATCGAACTTCTTCTTATTCACGATGTGTTAAAATGATCTCTAATAACGCTATTTTATTAAGCATTTTGTCATCTAGGAACCCAACCTAGCGTTTAATGAGGTGTCTCTATATCAAACATTCATTAGTAGGTACACTAGTAAACTACGTTTAAAAGCGAAAAATATAAAAAAAGATTCTTTAAAATGGATATAAGAGTATAGTTTAATTAGTTACATTGAATATTCGTATAATCTATTGTCACGCGTACGTATCTTATAATTTTGAAAAAGGTACAAAACAAAAAAGCGGTAGTAAAAGTAAAATTCAAACAAGAGAAAAATTAAATAATAAAACTTAATATTGAAAAAAGCTCTTATTAGTTCTATAAATACTTGATTATAAATACTTTTTACTTTGTTATACTCGCTCACTCACACCTCTTCACTCAAAATGACATGTTTGTGTGTTGTATAAATATAGTCGTTACAAATTATATGTTAAGCGATCTATATGAGTATTTAACGTAAAGTGAAATAATACTAACTAGAAATGTGTGACCTCTGGGAGAGAAACTACACTATTTAAAAAATGACACCTTTTCACTATGGCTTTTAAAAGTCGGTTTGTAGCTGTTTACCTCGAATAATATATAGCATAGTGTAATATTCCTTTCATTATATTCTTTTATAGTAGGGTTACGACATAATTGAGATATCACTGGAAAGAGCGTCATAAGGTATACTACACAATGTAGATATCTCAATTTTCGCCAAGACTGACGTAGTGTGGTTTAGCTCCCAGCCATAGACATATTATAATTTTGAAGTACGAAGTGAAGTATTTAAAAGTTCTAACAAAATTTGCGTATTTCATTTATATTCGAATACAACTGAATTTTTTATATATAAATTTGTGCCCGTATTGAGAGAAATAAAAGTTTCGACTTTTTTAGTAGTTGACATTTGCATATTATTCATAAACTTGTATATAATGTTGACGTAGACATTTGGTAGAATATTTAGTTTTGTATTACATATATAATACGGCTTATAGTTAGTTATAAATACAAATTTCTTGTCAGATACGCTCCTGGTGAGTAATGGTGACTACTGTACCAAAACCGCCTTCTGGTGTCCACTGTCCATCAGTTTCCTTACACGGTGGGTTTGTAACACTCAGGATCGAGTAATGCGATTTGATTCGATTCATTCTATCTAGACCACACAGTGCGTATGACAAATTTGGTTAAAATACAAACGTTATCCAGAAATTTCCGTTTTGTACCTACGCCAATGTAAAATAGAGTCACAAACTCGGCAATGACAAGTGTTTTATATGAAACAATCTTAAGTTACGTACATTTTTTATGTCTTTATCTATACAATAATATCGACTATATTTCTATTGATTGCATATAGTTAACTCTTAATTTACCAAGGCGTCATGAAAAAAATGTTAAGACTAAGAACTCTATATAAACAGTAGTATGGTAAATTTCATACAAAGCGATTCGAGTATACTGATGACTAATAAATTTAAAATCAATACTACCTAAAACTGTAAATTACAAATAAGTAAATGCATACTATACTGGGAATGACATCTTTATTTCTTCTTTTAACCATATCCGTTTTGAAACGAAGCGT
>JAPMAG010001150.1:846-12991 GCA_036584685.1 Rhyacophila sp. Rhy_31_5 | reverse complement strand
TCAATTATTAGCTCAACCGTTTCGGGTTCGTGTCCTGGCTACAATACAAATGACTGAATATTTATGAAATTTGCAACCAGCACGGGCTTCAAACCCGTGATCCTCGGCTTGTGAGTTGGATGCTATTATCCACTTATCCACGAAAGCGACTATACGACTTGATAATATATTTTAGTGAAATATTCATATTAAATTAACACAGTTAGTTTTCTTTTGAAGTTTCTGTTAATTATATAGTCTGTAATAATTCTGTATTTATTTGCTCTTCTATTTGGTATGTGTGGTATTATAAAATCACTATCACTAATTTTAGCTTTAAGTAAATATTTTTAAACCACCAACGTATGTTAGTACATAGTGCATCCGACTTACAAGCCGAAACTGACAAAAATGTACGGTTTTTATTATAAATATAATTGGAGCCACGACATGGATCGAATTGGTTGAGCTGATAATTGACAATTATTACTCATAACGAAGTATGTCTAAAGAATCTTATTACTGTGAAGATTCATATACTCCGTTTTGGAGTGGATATAATTAAAAGAAAAACAGTTTATAACTTTAACGTTTACTCTTGACACCATTAAAAATTCGGCTTAAACTTTCAGCATTATATACATAATTATTCACAAAATATTTCAACGGTTTAATATTCTGATTGGGAATAAATCTAATATTAATTTTAACTTATAAGTAAATGTCCTTTTAACTTATGTCTGTACGTAGAAAGTAAACTACACTGCGTCAACGTTTGACAAAGTTGAGGTATCAAAATAGTGCAGTATTTCTTCCAACGCTCTTTCCAGTGGTACACTCAATTATTTTAAAGTCCTACTAGAATAGAAAAAAATTAAATATACACTATTTTACAACTATATATTATCCGAGAGAAGCAACGACAAAACGATTTTGAACAACAATAGTGAAGAAGTGCCATTTTTGACATGGTTTAGTTTCCCTCTTACGTACAAATGTCGACCGTATTTAGGTAAAACGGAGTAACCCTAATAAAAAAAATTACAGGATACACAAAAAACGTGTTTTAATGATTTTTAGTCAAAGTCACATTTACACAAAATTTAAGTGCATGACCACTTATATACCACCAATAAGTTGATTTTTCATTTTTCTGATCTGATAGAAAAGAAAGTTACTGAAGAAAAATCATTGAAATTGATGTTTAATGTTTTTGTTTCTTTCCATAAAAACTTAGTAGATCGTTCTTTTTTCAAAATTTAAAGCTGAATCTCGATAATAATTTGGCATTTTTGGTTTAATTCCTTTTAACAAAACGTATATTTATTTGTATACATTGCGATTATGAAATAAAAGCACTTTTCAAAAGGCTGAAGATTACGCCCTTTTACATAAATAGAGTCGATATGTATATGTAATTGTAATTTATAAACTGTGGTATTCTAAATAAACGAAATTCAAAAATATCGTTTAAAATGATCATGTAGCTAAATATTTATTCTGGTATTAGTTAATTGAAAAACTGCTAAATTTGCACGGTGATAATTTCTATATATATTTTTTAAAACATGTAAGTTTAAAAATTTTAGTTAGATTATTTTATATATATGTATATAGTTTTATCAAAAAAGCTTTATATAAATGTGTAGGATTATAGGCACTTACCATTCAGTAAAAAGCTTAAAACCATTCCAACGAAAATCCACTTCATTTGACAAATCCACAGCATTCTTGAAACCTCAACCATTTTGGTTATATGTCCTCTATTCACATGACAACAATAACACAATTTCAACTGTTACTTGCTTTATTTCACAAGGATAAAACTTTTAGAACTCTTTTTTTAAAAGTCCAAACAAAAGCTCCCGGCTCGCAACTAAATCAAACGAAATATTAACTTTGTCGCTTTAATGAGAGCGACTTTGGACCGTAACGGTTATCTCGGCACATTCTGCTATATTAATTCGCACTGCTTCTGAAACAATGGAGGTTTACCTGTATCGCATTTTAATAAACTATTGGGGTGAACGGATATTGGGTACTTTAAGCTGATATCCGCCTTGAACATTTTAGGGTTGTAGAAATATTATATAATAGTTTGATTTTTTGAATTCCAACAATAAATTACACATAAATTCTACTTATAAATACGTACTGTAAGTATAAGTATTAATTAAATAATTAATGAGTACACAAAATATAATTTAAACGACTTGAGATGATTGGATTTCTCAATAAATAATTAAATTTTGTTAGTTTGGGTTGAAAGATAAGGACATAGCGTATATTGTAAAACGCAAAACATTAATCATATATATGAATGTCACAATATTTAGGCTGAAAAAGAAGAACTACTCAAAACAGTTTGGTCTCCGTCAAACAAGTCAACTTAGTAACTGTCTTTCCTCAAGAGATATCTTTCTGACAGTAAAAAAATTCACGGCGCTCTTCGTATGAGTAAAAAATGAAAGTAACTTTTCTTATCAGTTTTATTTAGTAGATTTAAGAAAAAGGTTTGTAAAAATGTCTTGCATAAGCATGGCAATATTAGTAGTAACGATTGTGCGCAACAGCCTAATTGTAATATTTTTTACATTTATTTTTGCCTTAGAAAAGCCATACGGAATGACACAATGCACATTTTTGCAAAAAATCTAAAATAAAGAGACTGATTTATGACTTTGTTAATTTAGATTTTATGTTATAAACATATTGATCCTATTTAAGTAAAAGGGCGTAAACCTCATTTTTTTGAAAAGTGCTCTTATTTGAGAATCACAACGTACACAACTAAATAAATCCACGTTCTGTCAAAAGAAATAAAGCCAAAAATGCCGAATGATTATCAAAATTCAGCTTTAGATTTTTAAAAAAACAATCTACTAAGATTATATAAAAAATAAAAAGCAATAAACTTCAATTAAAATGATTTTTATTTATTATTTTGTTTAATTATCAGACTAAGAAAATGAAACACTAATTTGTAAATCATCTTGCACTTCAAGTTTGTGTTAATGTGACTGACTAAAAATCATTAAAATATGTTTTTTGTGCCTCCTGTAAAAATTTATTTTGTAAGGTTTACTCCCTTTTACTTAAAAACTGTCGATATGAAACGTAAGTAATTCTCGCATTGGTTTAAGTATGTTGATAATTTCTAGTGTAAAGTAGTAAAAAATGCTGGATAAAGTAATTTCAGAAATTGTTATTAAGAGATATTTAATCCAACTGTTGTAACTAGAACTAAGTATAAATCAAAATATAGAACCAATTAAATCAAACACAATAAAAATAAGTAAAATGTTTTATTCTTTTCATAGTGTATGTAATATGAAACTTATTTGACAAATCGCAATCAATTGAAAATATTGTTTTTAATAAAACTTTGCAACAAAAAAGGCGCGTTAAAATATTTTTTAGTTTTTTCCATATCATTTTAATGTAGTATTGTAGTCAAATCCTACAATTTTAATATTATACTATTTATTTAAATATTAAAAGAACTTTTAAAAGTCAACTATACTTTAGCTGAATTAAATTGTAGCCCCCCAAATATAGAATACATAACAAAGAAATACAATTGGAAGTGGTTTTGTTTCTTATAAATATTTAAAAACTAACGCAGAATCAATAATTGTTAAATGATAATAACTATAAAATTGAGAGTCAGGAAAATTAATATTTACCCACCGTTAACCAACTAATAAACTACTAATAAAATACTACTAAAAAATTACTAATAAAAAAAAACTTGTTTTAATAATATTTAATCAATGCCTGTATTTTTAAAAAAAATATTCAAAAAATATGATAAAACACAATATCGCTCAAAATTTCCTCTAAAAAATATAACTTTAACATTAATTTGTTAATATGATTCCGAAAAGATTGAAAAGCGATTTTAAAAGACTTGTGTAGTAAAATTGCTCCAGCAGTAGTCTAATAATGAGGAATACTAATGAATAACCAATAGACTCTTTCGCTTAGTAGTTTTATAATTCCTTTTTATATAAAAAAAAACGCATATTTAATGTCAGACTATAAGGTATATAATGAAGACTATTTCCCATTTAAAGATTATTGTATAAAAAAGTAAATTAGAGTTTGACAGAAAAAACAATAAAAAATATGCAAATATTCTAAAACAATCAAAAAGGTTATGTTGAACGAGTATAGTAAAATAAGTATAAACATTTAAAAAAATCTATTTGAAAGAACTTCAATAAGTCCTCAACCTGTAGGTTGTACCACCAAGAGATGTAAAATGGATGAGTGTAAATGATTGAAAGAAAAATGATTGTAACAGAGAAACTTGAAAGATGTTGTATATTTAACTATAGACCTAACTAATTAACTGTTATACCACATTTTTTTTATTTTAACCATATCTGCTCTGAAACGAAGTATATAAATCTCCACAATGTGAAGAATGCTTTGATAGATTTTTTACGAGTAATAATTGTCAGCAATTAACTCAATCAATTGGTCCATGTCCTGTTTGAGTAATGATTGTCAGTTATTAACTCAACCAATTTGGAACATGTCCTGATTTCAAATACTCATGAAAAAATCTGTGTAATTTATGCCAGCTACGTAATTTGAACCCTGGACCCTCAGTTTGCAAGTCAAATGTGCTATCCACTCACCTTCGAGTGAGATGTGAATGGTAGAATGAAGAACAATGAACACAAATACCAGAATAATGACATGTTATTTGTATTGTTAATATTTGAGAAATATCCACCCCTATAGTATATAGAGTTACATGTTTTCATAAAAAAATGCAGTATTATTTTAAAGCTAAATAAAACGCCTTTTAACCAATATCTATACTTTGAAGTATCTATAATTTTTAACTCAGTAAAGCTTAGATATATGCAGTATGGCAGTGATGACAGTCATGAGCATGAATAAGTTGTAACATCATACAATAATCATCATCATCAATTGATAAGGGTGGAATAAACAAGTCTTCATAAAAAATATTCTTATAAAATAAGTACTTTTTAAAAATATTTAAGGTACGTAATAACGTTAAAAAAACGAAAATAAACTGAAGACCGCAGCCATTTAAGCCTATTTAGTTTTTTTAGCTGTTCGTAAAAAAAGTTTTAAAGTATCTACACCATTAATTAACCCTACAAAATTTTGCGACCCTGTAATAGAGATTCAAGATTTCGCTTGAGAAAGAATTTTTAAACGCCAAAAAAATAACGTTTGAAAGTTTAAATACGACACGATGAAATCTCTCTGAATTTATCCTCTACTAAAATAAACGGACCAAAACGAAACACTCATACCTAACTATGTTACACGTTCCGCTATCAACAACGGTTTACGTAAAATTCTAGTCTAGCTGTTTGGAATTCTTGTTTTTTCTTTTTTAATTATAAAAGAATATTCTTTAGACTATTTAAAAATAAATACAATCTTATTTTTGTACTTAATAGTTACGAGTATTTATTGTGTACATTGGTTTTTGTTGCACACGCATTAAGTCGAACGCTGTTTCATTAAAAGATTACAAACAAATATCGTTATACGAGTATGTCACACCTGTGTCATTTGAGTAAATCAGTTTTTCAAGCATCAAAAATTAAATAATTTTTATTAACATCTTAATAATTTAACCATTAAATATATTATTTTATTGTGAAATAAAAAAATAGTTAAATAAACTCAAACTTAACTTTGTCGCCCTCGTGGGTGAGTGGATAGTGATCCGACTCACGAGCCGAGAGTCATGGGCTCAAGACCCGTGCTGGTCACAAATTTTACAAATGTTTATTCATTTGTATTGTAGCCGGGACACAACCCCGAAATGGTTGAGCTAATAATTGAAAAAATAAAATCTGTCAAAACAATCTTCACATGGTGGATATCCATATGCTTCGTTTCGGAGCAGACATTACTTAAAAAAACTCAAAGTATTATATATATATATATATCTATACTTGGAAGGCAAACGACACTATATGAAAAATGGCATTCTTTCAATATGGCTGTTCAAAATCGTTTTGGCGTTGCTTCCCTCAAATAATACGAGTAGGTTTATAACATAGTGTAATATTCCTTTTGTTATATATATTTTTAGTAGGGTTATACAATAACATAATTGAGTATATCACTAGAAAGATTAGTACAAGATGTACTACAGTAAAAATATTGACATAGTGTAGTTTACGTCCTGGGTACAGATATACAATTTTGAAAAATAACACTTACAATGAATTAGACTTTTTTTCTAAAATATTAATATTTCCTAATACCCCCCCCCTATTCCCTAATCCTTTTACGCATGATAGATTAACAGATAATGTTATTAAAAAAAAAGAATCTTTTGCAGATTCTTTAGGTCGGTGGATAGCGTGTTTGCCTAGCAAGCAGAGGTTGCAGGTTCAAGTTTCGTAGCTAGTTGCAACATTTATTCAAATATTTATTTATTTGTATTGTAGCCAGAACAAGAAATTGAAATGGTTGAGCTAATAACTGATAATTATTACTCGTAAAAAATACCTTTAAAATATCCACTCCGTGAATATCCCGTATGCTCTATCTAGGAGCGTATATGGAGTTATAATATATATATTCAATATGGTTATCATTTGTATTTATGATAAAGATATAAACGTTAACGCTTAAAATGACAATGTATGATGAATGTTTTAAAAAACTGTTTAAAAACCATCACACTGTAAAGATTCATATGGTTCGTTTTTCAGTATATACAATTTAAAAAAATGGTTAACATTCAAATATGAAAATAATCCTTTAATATTACTTTATTTATTACTGTAAACATATAAATATTTGCAGAGTGCGCGTATACTTGTTTATATGAGTATCTTAATAAAATAGAAATTATTAAATCACTTTTTTATGTCCCGGTAAACACACAAAATATTTATGATTTTTAAGTTTAGTTCATACTTGCGATCTATAAAATTATGGAATTGATCATGTAAAAATATGCATGTCAAAATTATAATATTGTTCCGAAATAGATGTATTTTAATGGTATTTTTCTAATAATATTGGATAAAAGATATAAGGTTATAAATGTAAGAAAAACATGAGTACATGAAACTGACAAAATTAGAAACAAAATAAGCCCATAGAAAATGACAAAAGAATATGTAAATGTTATTAGTTTATAGAATAATAATAAATATAGAAAACATTTTCGTTTTAGTTTTTTTAAATATATTTCTATACGATACGGCCAAACTTCTATTCTGTTAGATATTTTAACATAAAAAATACTATTGTTTCATATAATTATGTATTAATTCTAATTGTTTAAAAAATATCATTTGTTATTGATCTCTTGATTAATTAATTATAACGATTTAGATAAATATACATATAAATAGAATAACTATAATATATATGATACCGAAATATTTTAGCAACAATTTCCACTAACATTTATTTTAAAAATGTATTTTAATATATTATTATTTTATTGATATATAACAAAGAATAAAAATAAAGTTTATATTTATGTAATACAATTAACTCAATTTATATTTTATGGATCATTATTGTTTTTATTTTAAAATACAAATAAAATATAAATATAAATAAGTTTATTTTTCATCCAAAACAATTACGCAAATCTTCGCCGTATTTGTATCTAACTTTTCGCGAACAGTTAAAATCCGTAATAAGCAGTTCTACGAGATGCGTACTGCTACGTTGGCGTAGCGAACAATACTGAAAGCAAGTAGAGTGATGCTGGGATATCGGCGTAGAGCTCGCGGTTCAAATATAAGTAGATATCTACGCCATACAATTCAATTTGTTTCTCGTATTTCCTTCTCATTCACCAGTTTAATTATAGAAGTGCTAAATTAAGCCACATATAAAACATATTTTATAATCACATCACAGGTTCAACGAAAAACAAATTATACAAAGCAATTTAGTATTTGTCCTAATATTTATAGTTTTTTTCTATACAAAGCAAGAGTTTTACTGAATAATTGAAACACATTTTATTTCTAATTATTATAGTAATACTATAAAACATAGAAAAATGAATAATCGTTTTTTTAACTATTGGAAATTTACACACTCGTATGCGTGTACTATGTATTTAATATTCAATTGCCTTAATTATAAAAAAAATCTTAGTATTCTAAAAATTATACAGCTTTAAATTGCATTATGATGATTATTTGATACTATTATTAATTCAAAGACATAGTCTTCTGCATCTTTATTCTTCGTGTTTCTACGTTTCTATTATTTATAAAAATATTTGACCAGTATTAATCTTTTTCATAGTTTAGTGCACTATTCAATTTAATTCTTTCTGCGTTACTTTTAGCACTCATACAGCATACACAGTATGTTGCACGGCATTATACTGTAAAAAGAATGTGAATACATTAAATGTATGGCAGTGGATGATACAATTGACTCTAAAAACTTTCCCAAATTTATTAATACTCTCTGTACTTCTAATGTTAAACAGTCATCTTCTCGGGGAGTGATCCAAAATCCGAATGTGAACTGAATCACGAGATTTAGATTAATGCAGAAGCTGTATTACAGTAAATACTAATAATTATTATTTGTGAGAGTTTAGTTCTAGTTTAGTATGGCGGCAACTCGTTACTAGAAAAAAACTTTTGACAAACAATAGTATTTGAAATATGAAACTAAATTACTCAAAATGAAATTAGGTAATTACTAATACAAGGTGCAGCAGAACCGATTAAACTAGTAAAAGTCTTCTATGCTCAGGCGGTGGTGAAAGGAGATAGGTGCATGTGATCTCCCTCTATACCATCAGTGATCCTATTTCAATAGCCAACATAGTTTTTACCGAAGCACATCAGGACTATGTCGTGCGTGCGTATTTTAAAAAACAACCGATCTTTGATCGCAATACAAAGAACTTTTTGGCGGCGGTTCAATATTCCACATAATATTGCCGTTCTTAATGCGAACACACAATTTGAGCATTTGTGATTAATTTAGTTTAAACGTCGCCCTCACACTCTAACAAAACTAAGGTAGTGGATTATTAAAGAACTTAACGCCATACCCTGCGATATGTAGAAACAAAGTGTACAATACTTTAAAAATAGTTTTCGAAAGTGAGTTTATACTGACGGCTGCCATATTAAGGACATTATTTTCCAAACTGAATGATTACAAATAGTATATACATAACTTTAAAAATAAAAATATTTTTCTTTTATATACCTCCGTTACTTTTATATTATTCTTTTTTTGACCATATTCATTCCGAAGCGAAGCATATGGATCTCCATAATGTGAGGATTGTTTTAAAAGTTCTTTTTTACAAGTAATAATTGTCATTTATTAACGCAACCGTTTCGGGTTCGTATCCTGGCTACAATACTAAAGAATAAACTTTTGAAAATTCTTACAACGAGCATGGGTCTTGAACCCGTGACCCCCGCTTACTAGGTGTACGCATTATCTACTAGCCTAACCAGGGCGATAGTTTATTTTTAATTGCTCAAAACTGATTAATCTGTTCTGTCGGTCCTGTATATTGAAATATTAAAACAGTAACTGTTATTTTTTGAGTATAATGGTTTTCAGTACAGATTTAAAGTAAATACAGTTAGTTGTAGTAATGTGTTATAAAAAAATATGCAAAATTTGATTGTGCTTTTTTGTATTTCCAATTTATTGTCTTAATATTTTGACTTAGAAATTAATTAAACTGATTTTCTCTCAAATAGTTGTTATCCAATAAGTAGAAATATTATTCAAACCTGAACATATTTTTTTTTTATCCAATTGTATACGCAATCTTTTATTTTCAACATAAGAAAAATATCAACGTGTTATCGCATATTTATGAAAATAATCAATAATTTGTTTTTCATAAAATCATACTTTTGACAGAGTTAATAAAACGGGTGAGTAAAATTTGAATGAATATTTAATACAACGTGGGGTCGTAACCGCATAAAAGATTTAGGTATAAAATGACTGGTTAGCAACTCATGAAAGTGACATGTTGTGTATAAAAAAAAAATATGGTAACTATAATACAGTATATCGGCATAGACATTTTAAATGTTTTATCTACGATTAAATATAAACTATATACAGTGGAAAAGCTGTCTGGATGTGAGCTCATTGACCGCATATTTGATCCATTAGATCAGAAAATTTAAAATATTTTTTTATTTGTATCTGCAATCAAAGCACGAAACAGAATGGTTGAGAATATACACTTTCTTTATTGTATAAAATGAAATGGTGAGAAATTATGTTTTTTATTTTTTATATATTTTATGAAATATACTACCGTCGGCAAGGCTTCTCGTCTAGCTATTGTATATCTATAAATTTCACAGCCGAGCGTGTTACGTATAACTTCTGAAAATATTAGATAGTATATAATAAACACACCATCCTGTTAATATCTTGCATGTATTGCCGTAATATTTATTTAAGTTTCTTATATACGTTTATTTCTACAGTTGATTTTGATATACATAATTTTACTACCGTTATTAATATATAGATTATTTCATAATAATATGTATAAATGTTTATACAAAACTGCAGAATCATTATTTTATATAAAGAAATCAAAACTAATAATACATTTTTCATGAAAGTTCTTGGAATTGCATCATTTAAATATGAATGTAAGATACATTTACAGAAAAAACTTACGGCTGTCAAATTACTTTTACATGAAAGGCAAGAAGGGTTTTATTTAATCAAATTGAAAATATGAAAATAAATATTTCGACTATATTATATTATAAATTTGTTACAATATCTCACAGCATAATACTTATATCATCTGTATAAATGTCATTTACTGACTCTTATCATGTCAATATTTTTATGTTTGAATGAACGTTTTTAATGGAATAAGAATTTTTCTTCTGAAAATGTTTCCATCTCTATCTGATTTATAACGATTTTTTTATTGTCATTTAACGTTACAGAAGAAATATCTCATTTATGGTATTTTCGCTGTGCAAAATCTATAAGTAGTTTGATGTTCAATTATTTTTAATAAGCGAAGACGAAAATTTACAGTACGGAAAAATATTTCATTTAAATGTTTTATGGTAACGCAACAGATATTGTAAACATGTCAATAAACTTAAATAATACAATAAATATTCTATTTACTGCTTTTCCTAAGTGAAAAAAATCTCTTTACTGACCTGCCTTGGATATTTCTTATGTGATTTGCAGCTTCAAGTCCCATAGCAAGTGGCAAAAATTTGACAAATATTGATTCATTTGTATGAATAGCCAAGACATAAAGTCAAAATGATTTCACTAATTACTAACAACAATTACTCGTAAAACCAACTATTGAGAATATTTTAATGTTTTGAAATATATCACATGTTTTATTTTGCGAACAAAAAGTCTTTGCTAGAAAGCGTTGTATTGAAATAATAATACTAAAACAATTTAGTTGGAAAAGTCAGTTGACAGTTTCGTTTTTTAAATACAAATACTTGCAAAAATAAGTAAATAATGAGTAAATGAAACATAATTTCAATTGATTCGTTGAAAATACTGTAACAAAAAAACCGATTTGATTTTTTTTAAATAAATTTTAAATGAAAATAAGTTTAGAAGTGAGTATATAAGTTAAAACTGTATTTTCCATTTCAATAAGTCGTAATGATTATTAAATTAAACATGATATTATATGTCTGAATAATAATATTTAAGTAAAGTAAACTTTTAAGTCAATATTATAATTTACTAGGGAACAGACCATGCAGCCTTTCATCACATCCAAAGTGAAGATAAAGCGTTAGACTTGGCTTGGCCATATGCTGACAATGCCTGAATCACATCTCAACCGGGCATGCATCTTCTTTAAGCCTAACGTATTCCATTGTTCTAGGAGGCCACTAAAGACCGCATACACGATGTGTTTGGTGGAGTTACGGAACGCCGGCATGACATGAGAAGATGCAAGAAAACTGGCCAGCGACAGAGACTTGTGGAGGCAAAATGTGGTGTCCATATGGTCCGGCTAAGGAACGTGACATAGTTTAAAAAGAATATTAGTAGTATACCATGAAATATTTATACATACTGTAGTATTTATGATTCAAATAAACAGTCAGTAGCGATAAAGTCAAAGAATCTTTTCGTTGTAATTCATTTAAAATAATTAAAAATATAG
>JAPMAG010001149.1:0-11597 GCA_036584685.1 Rhyacophila sp. Rhy_31_5 | reverse complement strand
GATCTTTATACCAACTCGATGTCTGAATAACAGATTGGATGTCAAGAGTGGCAGGTTTTAATATCGTAACTTCAGTGGATTCTTTTGCACGTTTTCGCGGATCAATTCTCACGGCAGTAGACTTTGAAAAAGTTTCCACTTCAAGTGGATTGTCATCGAGAGAAAGTCGAAAGATTTTTCGCAACCTCGGATCGATGCTGGCTTGCGTTGCGACGGTTGTATTCCGAATATCAGTATAATCCGGTCTAGGGATATCCACTATGTGGACTTTATAAGTGATGGGCAGGTGTGAGCTTATCGAGCCATCAATCTCTGTAGCAGGCGTATAATTAGGCAACGGTTTAAAAGGAAGTCCGAGTCTTAAATCTACATCGCCACCACTCGGCAAGAGCCTAAGGTCAGTGTCTCCAAACGACGGTATTCTGTAATCTGCATCTTTTGTCGGTCGTAAATCTACATCAGTCCGCCGTCTACTATCTCTGTTCCCACCTTCAACACAATCATATATTGAAACTGCTTCAGATTTAGTCACTTTCTTTGCAGTTTCACTTCTATGTTCAGGTGATTTCTTAGCGTGACTTCTGGGATCTCTCGATTTTAATTGCTCTTTTTTAGTCTGGGGATCTGAACTTTCAACAGGCAGAGAACTCTTTATAGAAGTTAAAAATTTTGTAACTTCCGCGCTGATGTCAATTTTAGAGAGATCACCCAATTTAGTTATGACGGAGCCTGGTTCAAGAGCTGGGGGAAACGTCGATGGTGTAGAAAGCACAGGTTGGAAAACCTGAGGGGGTGATTTGATCTTATTGATGACTTTTTCACTGTGGTCCTCGTCACTAGAATACCACTTCTCATCGATCTGCAAATTGTCTTCATCATCATCGGTGGTCGGTCGTCTGTCTTTGATTTCATTCTTTTTTTGTGTCCGCATAAACATCTCTTGTTGCTTGGCTGGAAGGTTAGACAATCTGATATCGGTGTCGCAGTCACTATGTTCACTGTAGTCGTCTTTCACCAATTTAACGTTAACAACTGTTGCATCTCTTACATATTTTAGTAAGCGATGATCGACATCTAGGTCTTGAGGCATTTCTGATTCTTTCTTGCTATGTTTACCCCTTTCTTCTTTATAATTAATGGAAGAAATATCTGAAGAGTTACTTCTGTCAATATTACTGAACTTCAAAGCATCTTTAGTGTATTGATCAATATCGATAGAATTTTTATTCTTTCGAGGATCCGACAAGACATGCAAATCATCGCCTTTATTATCCTTATCGCTAACGATGCCTAACGGTACTGACGCTTGAAGATATCTCATATCAATGTCTTTTCCTGTTGTTTCAGAAATAACAGGGCGCACGGGCAATTCAGGCAAGGCCGGCGATACTCTCATATCGAGGTCTTTGTTCGCTTTGATATTATTCAAGTACGATTTCGAAGACTGGTCTCCAACAATACCACGCTTCTGAACATTCATGGTGTTCAATTGAATTTCATTGATCTGATTCATTGTAAGTCCCAATTGATTTAACTGCATCACGGTAAGTTGACTGATTTGATTCAAGTTTTCTATTCCTAATTTAGCCAAATCAGATATTTGCTTTGGTGATAACACCCCATTTAAATTTTGCGCATTCAAATGGGCAGCCATTGTGTCACTATTCGGCATGTTAACATCATTTGCAGAGTCACACCATCTAGATTGTCGACCAGTTTTCTTATCACTATGAAACACCATATCGATAGGCAGCGGCTTCTCTTTGTATACATTACGTTCTGGTGAGTCTGGCAAGTCCATCTTATATTGCAGCCTCAGTCTGTTCTGTGTCTCATTCACCATTGCAGACGCGTTTTCTCGAGTTAGCCGAGGAAAGTCTCCGAGAATTTCTTTGGGAGCTGTTTCAATATGCTTCAACAGAATCATTACTAGATTATCGCTTAACGGCTTGCCGTGGGCAAACTTACAGTTGTCTTTGAGCTCACAGTACAAACCGGTGTGGTAATATTTACATGGAAAATCAGAATGAAGATAGAGACATTTGTCTCTTTTGGCACAACATTCCATCAGGTAAAATTTACACAGCTCCATCTTTCGAGGCAATTGAGCGTCGTGAGAGTAAGGACAATCGTTACCTTTATAGCAGTTACCTTGCATGTAATAAGGGCAGATGGTTTCATTCTCGATTGAATGGGGGTCGTTCCGTCTGAACTCGTGCCGCACTTTTGGCCGATCATGGCGACGGTCTCTCACCCCGCCTCCTGGCCTGCCTCGTCCTTGATCTCTGTCGCCTCGGAGGGGACCATGAGCTAGTTCGTCGCTGCCATCTGACGCATACGTGTCAGATTCTTCTCCATTGTGATAATTACCGAATGAACCATCTTGCTTTTCTTTTTGTCGGAAAACAGGTGATGCTCCCCTGACAAACATCATTTCATCTTCGTACATCTCATCATCGCCTCCTTCTTCTTCCATTTTCTTTCTTTTTTTAGAACTCTCCCTCTCAGACTGTTCGTGTTTCTTTCTCTTCTTGTGTTTCTTTTTCCTTTCTTCATTATTCTCTTCGTTATCATCACGTGATTTATTATTTTCTTCTGGATGACCTTTAGTAAGAGCCGAAAAAATAGCTTTCTCAATGTGACCGGCAAAGTCGTCTTCTACCGGACCAGGCGCGCTGAAAACTTGCCTTTCTTTTTTAAATTTATCCTTATCTTTCTCACTTCGATGATGGTGATCCTTTGACTTTTTCTTTTCGCGTTTAGTCTCATCAGTTGTTGATATTTTATGTTTTTTACTAGGCAGTTCTTCGGGAGGAGGTGCCAATGGAGGATCGGATGACGCCTCCAGTTGTTCTGAATCTGATTCAATCTCTCCATCTTCTAAGTCTTCAATATCGTTGATATCTACAGTGGCCATTTTTATAAAATGTATTTGATTCTCATTCTAATTGACCTCAGATGTACTCCATATGTGGATGTAACTTTTTATAATTCTGAAGCCTTTTCCTCTAATCTGAAAAAATACAAACCTTCATGTATCATGGTGCTGTAAAATTGATATGAAAAATGTATCTAAAATGTTATCATTAACATTATTGTAGTTTATAAATTCAACTTAATTGTTTTTTTATTTAATATTTAATGTATAGTGAAAATGGGTCTGAATGACAATTAAATATTATTCAAGGTCACAAAGATGTTGCAAATTGAGATCGATAAGTAGCAACATGTGACGTGACGTCACTTCAAATCAGCTGACCAATTATATTTATGTCTATAGAAAATAAGAATTTGCGAAAATGTTTGTTAGAAACCATAATTCAATCTGTGAATAACTTGAAATAATTTCAAAAGAGGTAAGGGTAACTAACTTATATAATATAATTCAATACTGCTGCAAGATATAAATTATATTGTATTCAAAGGTAAATATTTTCAAGCAAGTGTATCATACATGTTTTTATCTCTCTCTCGCGCGGCGAAAAACGTCGACAGAGAAAGAGATGCGATTAAATTTTGGAAGATTACCAAAAAAAGTTGCCGAGTATGTAAAAGTTTCTCTTCTAAATAAAAATATATATTAACGTCGAAGACAATGCGATATTTCCCGTTTTTGATAACACCAGAGTTGTAATGTCACAACATTGTAAACAGTAAAATGAAGAAGACTAATTAAATTACTTTGCATATACTTTTTCCAGACTGCTTTATCAAATTACCGATGTCAACAAGGCAACGTTATAATGCAAAATAGAAATTCAGCGAATCGTCAGCAAATATTAATTAATAAAATAATGATAAATATGGCATCGTCGCATTTCCTCGACAGAATGAAAACCCCGCTCCGCGTTGACCATCAAGAAGTCATTAAAATTAATCAAAATGGCGAACGACTTGTATGTTAAAATAATTCTTTATCGGTTAGCTTAATCGTACAATTACGTACCGCAGTTGTACGTACACACTTTAAATCCTTTGAAATTTTATTAAAATACGAGGCGAGTATCAAGAGCAATGTTTATTTGCCATGTAGAAAACGTTAGTTTATTATTACGACGTAGGTGCCTTTCCGCCATCGCCTAAATTTGTTCACGTCCTATTTCAGTAATGTAAGCTATGGGGAGTTTCGGTACCTACTAAAATAACGAATTATCACACTACCTAGTTTCTACATAGTATTCTGAGAGGTAACACAAATCAAGCTTTCGACGTTGGATAAATAAATAAGAGAGAACGCTTATCAACAAATTCGCTTCTCAGATTGAATCGGGTTCGTGAAATGTGTCACGTCCGGCAACGGCGCAGAAATATGAGTGACGTCAGAGCTGAATTGCACGGGGCCCAATTAGGGATCCGTTTTTAAAAATAAATTTAATTAAAAAAAAATAAACAAGAAACTATGATACGATCTCAGATTATGAAATTTATTACGAGAATGAATGGCTTATACTACATTAAATGCCGATAATATAAAAACAAAATTATTATTTTAAAAAACTCGACAGACAAAAATAAGGCAGATTAACGATTTCACCGCATTGAAAAATGTACTGATTTCTAGAGTATAAAAATTGGAAAATTTAATTGTTCAAACAAGCCCGGTGCACAAAATTCATTGTATTTGCGGTCGACCTTTGGTGAAAACCCGTTATGAAATATTAACATACTTCGACCTACTTATTTCCACAAAACATATAAATAGAATACCAGGATTGGTTTCATTTGTCAGGTCAGTTGCAGATGTCTTAGCAGACGAAGCCAATTATGATCGTTTTAATATATAATGTGGAAATATGCATACAACTAGAGAATACTAAAAATTGATCACGCTGTAAAGCTATATATTGGTTAAAATTGTTTACAGTTCTGCAACGAAAATAATACGATATACAATTGAGATTCACTATTTCATTCTAAAATATAAGACTAAGTTAATATAACGATAAAAACAATAATTGACTCGGTCGACGAAGCCTACAATAAAAATGTTTTTTTTTCGAAAGAAATATTATTCTAAGAGAAAATTAGTAAGACTGGAGTATTAATTTTTTTGGTGTATTTATTGAAAACATGGAAAAAATTCGTCATCGATCTGAATAAAAGATATGAAAACTTTAAATACACACGCTTCGAGATATATTCCCAAGAATTTATAGCAAGAAAAGATACCACAACCAATATGGACAAAAATATATTTGACTTGGGGAAACGATTCAATGTATTTTATGACCCTGTTGATACAAGTTATCGAAGTACAACATTATGTTGGCTTCTGTAACACAATTACAAGCGATCACTAAATATATAAGAATATTTTCACATTCCAATACTTATATATATACCCGAAATTAATACAGCATGCATTAAACTAGAAAGCGATAAATACGGCCCTGGCACATATGGTACGACCTTGAAAATATTTTTAACGCGGGCTCGAAATATTTAACATACCGTTAATGGTTAAACAAAACTATAACAATAACAAGAGTTTAAAATCTTTAAATAAAATGAACGAAAACAGGGCAAAGTCTCGATGAAAAGACACAAAGACAACGCCCGATCGTGGAGAAATCGCCATTTTGGTTCTCACAACAATCGATTTTCGTTCTTTTACCAAACTCAGCAACCGAAATGACAGCCAAACACCTGACCCATTACGTATTATTAAAATACGTAAATATAGATAGACGCAGCTTGCTTTATCACCTTTTCATACGAACGATTTAGCATAATTGCTCCTCATACGCCATTGTAGGTACTTTAGCACTTTTGTAAGACGATCGGTTTAGGATTTATCACGCATAAAAATAAATCTCCAGATAAAATTAGTGTCGATCAATAATTATTATATTACCAGTTTTTCATTAAGTTAACAGTTCACTAAATGCGACTATTATTTTTGCCATATTATAGAAGTAAATTCTCATAGCATTGAAGCATTTTAGTGGTAACAGGTCAATGATTCGGGAACTATTGAATTTTACATATACTGTAGAGAGCGCTATTGCCCGCTGTTCCTAGCCTAGCACTGCTGTCGCGCGACAGTGCTGCCTACGACAAAAATAGAAACTAAAATAATTTGATTTCCATCAAAGTATGTAGCTTATATTTATATTGTTTTCGTATTGATTATCTTTCTTGAATTTATCTCTGAATTTACAATCTTTGTATAAATTACGATAGCTTCAATCCTTACTTGATAACAAAATGATGTTTTGATAATCGATAAAAAATAAATCTACGTGGTCAATCATAACTTTAATAATATATAATAATGGCAATGTTCAAATTATTCTATTCGACGTATGTATTTATATAGATATAAAGGCATTGATGTTTAATGATTTAGAGAAAAATATTGTAAAATATTCATCCAACAACCTTCATTACTAATTTACATATATAAAGAAGACGAATACACCTAATCATAATTATTGTAATTAAAGTTGTAATCGATTAAAAATCACAATGTTGTACCACTTTCAACCAGTGTCTTGTGATTAATTATATATACTAAATTACTTAACCCACCACCATCCGCCGAACTATAAAGCGGTTTAAGGAACATGAAGCGTCCGCAAGAAAGTGCCTAGTGCTTCGAATCGAGTCAGGTCTTTGGCATAAGTGCACAAGAGTGTGCAGAATATTCCTGCTATCTTGATTTAATATGCTACCTAGTGTGTAGAGCAGGGTGAGGGGAATAGATTCTCCTCTCCTGCTCAAGGTACGCAATTTTTTTTTAAAGCGAACAAAATTTTACTTATCAAATATAACATTAAACGTTTCTATTTCTAACTACAAAAAATAATGAAATGAAATAGTTTAATGATTGGGTCAGGTCCATGGTCTACATACGGTTTTCTTCTAGGCTTTTTGTCTCTAGCTCTCTTATTTCAAACGTTTGCGCTCAACGTTTCTCTCTCTTTCGAGATTTCATCGGTTCATCTTTTCTAAATTTGCAATAAATTCAATATTCAGATTATTGTCAATTTTTCAACAAAATATATTAAAACAATTGTAATTGAGATTTTTTGTAGTAAGTATATTAAAAAAAATAAAATTAGTGACAAGAAAAATTTCTAAGCTCATGTCTACCATCGCCAAAACGAAAAGGAAGTTGAGAGATTTGCAAATGTAGACGCTGTAAAAAAACAACTTGTAATAATTTATTATTTCACAGTAAGATTACTAATGAATGTATTGTATAACTACGATTATTTAACACGAAAACTAAAATATTGTCATATTAATTCTTGAAAAATATCACATTGACCTCTTGCAGTGTTGGCTCGAAGATTAGTTCAATGTGGGAAAATGATTATTTCAATAATAATAAAAAGATTTAATTTGTATTATTTTAAGAGACATCTAGTAGAATATGTCATAATTTTTTTTAAACGACTCTTTAAAAAAATGGCACAATGACATCTAATGGAATAATTGTAAAACATTTTTAAAACAGAAAAGTAATAGTAGATTATGATTATTAGTGTAGTGAATGACGACTTCGAAACTTTCGCGGGACACATTTTAATCGTCTTAATCTGTCTTTAACTTTCTCACAGCCGTGTCGAATTATAATGCACAGTAACTTTCTTTTAGTGAAAAACAAAAACAAAAAATCGTCTAAGTCTCTTTTATTACGATAATTATAATGAAGCCATATATAGATAATTGCACATTTACAATGAATATATTATTTAATCTAAGTTTGACGAAAGGTATGCCGATTCAAGTAAAAATTATCAAGTGGCTCGCGCCAGTCTCTGTGAGCTCTCCATATCCTACTGTTGATGTCAAAGTTATCAAATTAATAATCGTACTAATGATAGAGTAATAAAAGAAAAATATGTGTAGTCATCCGTATGAAAATTTGATATATAAATAAACGACTGTTTTATACTACAGATAAATAATATATACATGTAATTGTGTAAACTATAAATGGTTGTACAATGACGTCTGAATTATGATGAAATTTCATTGTAATTACCCGGACAGCCTAAACGTACATATCTGCTGAAAAGGGATATTTTATCAAATATGTTGGGTCTGGTTTGTGATATTAAAATGCTACCAAAGAAAGATCCAGTTTTTTTTGTTTATTTAAACATATTCAGTGTCTGAGGACAGATGTCATAATAATCGTTTTCAGCACGTTTAAAAAGGCAATATAGAGTAAACTCAGGTTTTAACATTAGAAAGAAAAGTTGATTATTGACAATTTATTGATAGTGGATGATGGCGATATTGATGAGATAAAAATATATTCATAGTTTACAAATAGAATATAATATAGTAAGTCGAATGTTTTTTTTATGTTGTTACATGACGAGCATCAACTGCTGAATAAAATGTAACATAACTGGGAAAACACCGACATCATATTTGTAATATCGACATTACGAGTATTATACCACAAGAAACAAGACGAAAACATAATATGATACGCATTATATATTGTACATAACCCCAAACGGTGCAATCATTACAAATGTAAATTTCATCATATTATTAACTTAATTCCAATGAAAAGTTGTTGAAGAAGCGAAAAACTTATTTGACTAAACACGAAATAATACATCGATGAGTCGCCATAGTAACCAGGTGCAAGTTAGAAAAAAAGTCTTGTCTTGATAAAACAGAAATCGCTATTATCGACCGGATCTGAACGGTTCCTTATACCTATATATTATTTATTATTATGGAAAAAAAGAAATTTTGTGATTTTTTATTACATCATAAAATGATATGTAAACGAGTTTTTATGCAAATAAATATACAGTCGATTACGCTTAACTTGGTCACCGGCTATTAGAGAATATTCCATATATGGTCGAAATCTAAAAGAAAGACAGGTTTGGAAGAATAGAAAACTAAAATAAATGAACAAGCCAATAATTGATTTAGTTCGTTTATTTAGGGCAATACAGTTAAAATCAAAATATGCATAAAATAATATATAGTCAGTGATCGAATCATAGGGCATAATATGACGATCGGTCAATAATAATTAATGATTGAATATATTAAATTGACAATTTGAACAGATTCGTCTTGTGATTTCAAAGATAAAAGAACTGGCAAAAATGCATTATGCATAGTTCAACGTTATGTCAACATAATATCATAATCATTAATTATTCTATATTAAGCTCGTCTTTTTATGTGTCGCAAATGTATAATATTTTTTTACAACATAAGATGCAATAATTTCCTTAAAACAAGTAAGTATATATACATAATGAACAGAAAAACGACAGTCGAACGTTATGTATCTGTATAATATACATACAGTTCTTTTCGCTAGTTATTTCAACTTTGATCATTTATTGCCGATATCAGTCATTTCTAAACTTATATCCACCTTTGCCAATACTGATAGGAACTTGCGACACTTATGTAAATGCAGACCCCATAAAAAACAAACATGGAATAATTATTTCACACTAAGATAAAAAAATCAATTTACTCTAAAACTACAATTAATTGTTTAACATGAAAACTAAAATAATATATGTATCATTGCAGCGTTGGATCGTACGTGATTTCAACACGGGACAATGAATGATTATTGATTGTGAAAGTTTTGTATTTTAATAATGCAAATATAATGAGTGATTGTGTTTTCTTAATTGACAAGAGAATAATATTAATTAAAATAAAAAAAACATATTATTTTTTTTTATTAGCAGAGACATCTAGTAAAATATATGATATTTCTTTTCTAACAACTTTTTAAAAAATCGATACTGTGACATCTAGTGATATAATTGTTAAACATTTTTAAAGCTTATAAAAGTTGTATATCACGAATTGACGATGTATCTAGTGATGCGTCACTGAAGACTTCAGATATTTTCAGGGGATACATTTTCAATCACAACATCAATTCTAATCAGTCTTCAATTATCTCACAGTCGTGATCAATTCCCAATAAACTTCTTTTAGTGTAAAAACACATTCGCCAATCAATTGAACTGAGCGTAATATATTTTTTCCATTTTGATTCAAAAAAAGATCGATATGAATGAAAATTGGTTTTACAGTACGTTGACTGAGAATATCTGGAAGAAATATTTATACGTATATCAATCACCGTTTTTAAGCATTGCTATTACACTCGAAATAAAAAAATCTCTTGTTAAATTACGTATATGAAATAAATGTATTTTAAGAGTAATTTGCCGTGTATCATCGCCGAAGGCTTTCGACATTTTGCGGGGTACATTTTAATTGTCTCAAACTCAATCTGTCTTAAATTATCTCACAGTCGTATCATTTTAACATTGTATTTTTTACACAATTCACAATGAACTTCTGTTAGTCTAAAAAATCAAAAGAAAAGACAATCACCATACAATTGAACTATGCGTTATATTTTTTTCTTCATGTTGGTTCAAAACGATATTGATATGAACGTAAATTATTTTCACAGTAAGTTAACTGAAAATATATCAGAGAAATAATCATATGTATATCAATCACCGGCGTTTTTAAACATTCTTTTTACTCTCGAGATAATAAAAAATCGGCTAGGTCTCTTTTGTTACTCATACAAAATGCATGTATTTTACTAGTATCTCCAAAACACAACGAGTGTGACATAGCGAGTCGCCATAGTAACCAAGTGCAGTTAGAAAACAAAAGGTCTTGATAAAACATAAATCGTCATTATCGACCGGATTTGGAAGATTCCTTATTACAGAGCCGGTGACGCGCGATCAACGATGCACAGCCTCATTATTCATATAATGATAAAAATAATATGAAAATCGAATAAAAAATATGCTTAAGTGTAGTGGCGCAGCTAAAAATTTCGGCCCCTCATGCAAAAATTACGCATGGGCCCCTCCTTAAATGAGTTTTAAAAATGAAATGAAATAATTATTCGTTTGTGTCAGTACTCAGTACCTACTGTTATTTACATTAAACTATAAACATAATAATTTTTTGAGAAAATTAATTTTAATTACCGATTTTAGAATTTCTTTTTTTTCGATTTAAGGTTTGAAGAATCACTATATAATAAGTTCTTTAAGCTCAATTTTCGATGCAAATTCAATGGTTAATAATGTGAGTCGTTAGTCTGGATTCTTTAATTGAGTTTCGTTTGTAGTCTTTTAGGATTTTTAACTTAAGTACTAAAGAACCTCTCAACAATCGTTACAATTATCGGAAAGGTAAAAAAATATATAATCACGGTGTATACTTCTGAAAATACACTTTCTAAGCAACCGTATTTCATAATGAGTAATCCTGATCTTTTTTCAATATCAAAGTTACGTGAATAGACAGGACATCAAATTATTCTGAGGAAACCTCTGGGGATTGAATCTATGTGAGATAAATAAGGAGCCCCCTTGTCAGCGAGGTCTCTCATGCTTTGAATGAGTTTGCTATGAGGCAGCTACATCACCACTTAAGTGGAAATGAAACAAACGCAGGGCCACCATTCACGTAGTAATTCTTAAATAAAATTGTTACGCATATTCCAGCTAAAATTATGATTACCTGAACCTCAATGGTTTATAAATAAAAAATACGCGTGAAATTAACAATTTATGTGTATATATACATATATAAATAAGGATGGA
>JAPMAG010001147.1:0-12993 GCA_036584685.1 Rhyacophila sp. Rhy_31_5 | reverse complement strand
GGAAATTATTCCTGTGACACTCTCAACTCTTCATAGTAGCTCGATTCTCGTTAATTACACCACGGGATACATTTAAAAACGCACGTTGACAAGAATAGCAATGCTTGAAATGATATTTCTCTTTCACAAAACCAACTACGTACGCTATACAATAGTTTATGAAGTATGCCTTTATATTGGGCATTTTTTATTCCACTTCCCAACAAGTCGATTTTGCGACATATTTCACGCATGTGGCAGACGATGTATTTGCCGCTTTTTCACATCTTATATACGTAAGTTAATAAATATAGTTTAAGTGTTGATAACATTTTGTGTTTTATTTCACGTCTTTGACGGTTGGCGATGCAATCTAGTAGTTTATGGTGGACCGTCTGAGGAATAGTTGTTGTTTTTAAGTTTCAGTGTAGTTATATTCAACAGGGTAATTATTTTAATACTTTTCAGTGCCCTTTGTTCAATTGGTTGAAGCTGTTGGTGGTACTTTGGTCATCGGAAAATGGGAAAATGTGCGCAGAATCAGGCAAATGAGTCTTACTCCGATGTTTGTTATTACGTCTGATAAACAATAACTATTGTATAGTTTTGATGTCTTTTTTAATCAAATGTTCACCGAAAAATTGTTATGTATGTCGTGAAATAAAAATTGTTACAAATTTCCTATGGAATAATATTTTAACACAATTAATCATTCCAGTATTAATAAAAACAACGATTTGTAAATATTACATATACAATTTAAAAAAGCATTCTACGTTTTTATGTTTTATATTTATTTATAGCGGCACTCACTTATCTATGCGGTTCTGTCTATGTATGTGTGTGGTCATCTATATGCAGTTTTAATTTGTTTGTTAGTATGTTAGTTACAATTAGTTTTGTGCTTGCCTGTACTTCTCAACATGCACACATATATAGTGTGCAGGTACGACTTAACAAATACATAGACAGAACCGTACAGATAAATGAATACTACTATACTCGTACTTTACCCCTATTTGATTAAGCCCTAAGATTCACATTTCAAGTACGAAAATAATTACGTTAGGAAAAAAGCTGTCAGCTAAAATTTAGAGAAACTGTATTTTAAAAGTTTCGTCTTTTTTCTGGTGCTTTTCAGACTTAATATAATTAATCCTGAAATAAATATAATCCGTTAAGCATGAAGGGCGTGAAATTACTGTACGGCGATTAAAAGACTAAAAAGCTTATAAAAATAACGTAAAAAAGTTGCAAAGTAATTAAGAAAAGAGAAGGGGTGACCATGGTGAAGCTTTTGAATGGGAAATATTAATTTTTAGTGAAAGATTTCGATGACTAAAATATTATTTAATAATTTTGTTGAAAAAATGGATGATGATGGAAAAACCTGTGTAATTTTTGTCAGCTAAGATATTTGAACTCGTAACCCTCAGCTCGTAAGTCAGATATGCTATTCACTCACATACGAAGGCGACTTCTTAATTCTCATTAATCTCTTAGGTCAGTTGCGCCTTTGCGATTTGTAATCGCGCGATTATTTTGTCGCCGAAATGGAACACGTTATTTTAAGTTGGAGTGCACGCATATGCGACTTAAAAATCGCAACTTTTTGTATGATCGCATTTCAGCAACTAAACAGTCGCACGATTATAAATCGCAAGTGCATTCCTGGCCTTATATTATGAGTAAGATGTTATGAGGAATTTGCCTTTGTGTGAAGCTTTATGACCGATCGATCTCTTGTTTATTTTAGAAAGATGTTACAATCTGCTTGAACAATAGCATTTTTTCCTATTTTAAGTATTTTTATGATTCGCTAAAAAAAACGATTTATCTTTAGTAAGGCCTTAGCAGATTTTGAATGAATACATACTGCCTTATAGCATTTTAAATTGATACACGTGGCCTTCCAGTACGAAAAGTAGCCCCATAGGTACGTAGTCTAGCTTATCGGTGAGATCAAACATTTTCCAATCATTTTCTATTCCATCCAGCTACCAAAGCTGCAGTCTTTTCTTTTTCTTCCATTACGAATGTTAAATTTTATTACTGACGATACTTCATATCATGATTATAAAGATGTTTGTAAATATCAGTGTCAAATATTTCGAAGTATTGGTTTGAAAGCTTTCGTTGCAACATTTACGATTTCTAATACTCCACACTCCGAATTATTAATTTTGTTATTGCGACGTTATTATATGAATAATGCAAAAAATTTCTAACTACTCATCGTGTGAAATATTTTAATCCAGCCTAATAACCTATCTACGCGCAGTGTTGCCTGTTGAATAATAATTTGTTCCCTATAATCTGAGATTTGAATCAAAACGTGCGACTTTTATTGTCGGTCTCATAAAAAGCCGCTTAGAGGGGTGATTGAAAATAGTATCGTCAAAACATTACATCCGACTTGTAACTAGGGGGTGCACTGATGCTAAAATAATACAATAAATACGTTAATCATTGATTTACTTTTAATGCTACAAGTGTCAGAGTATAAAAACATATCTGCTCTACAATTTAATAATCTGAAATTAATATTTATAAAACTTCATTGGTCAATTAGACCAAATGGTAAGTAGTGGCTAACGATGCCCTCGGTAGGTCAGTGCCCAGTGCATTCGACAAGTGATCGAGGTCGCGGACTTGAATTGTGTTCTGGTCTCAAAAAAAGTCAAATGTTTATTAATTTGTATTTGTAGGCAAGGTAAGACCAAAATGATCGAGGTAATAATTATAAATTATTACTCGTAAAAATAATAATTGAAAATCTTCACAATGTGAAAATGTTTATGCTCTATTCCTGGATAAAAAAAATGTATTTATAGATTATAATATACTCGCATATACACACACACACATCCATATTCACTCACGGATGGAGTATATGAGCCCTTAAAAAAACAACTAAAATCTTCATACATACGAGTATGTATTGTAAAGAACCCATAGTGTTCGGAAGAGACGAGATATTAAAAAAAGGGAAATAAAATTCTGAAAAAAGCTTAACATTATTCGTGCTTCTTTTTCTGCAATAAGCTATCACTTTTTTCACATTTGTCTCATCATTTATTAAAATCGTTTATTATTTTCACGATAGACTATTTTCGTTCATTTTCTCCTCGATGTTGGCAGTTGTGCTACACAAAAATATCCAAGTTGGTTATACCTGTCATTCTGAACGTGGATTCGTTATTCATTGTTCATCTATATATGATAAGCCTCGTAATAAATTCTTCCCCATAAGCGGCCACAAGTCAGCACGCGCCCTAAATCTAGTAAAATTGATTCAGGAAACTCATCCTACCGGAATTATTTTCATATTTGAAGCGACACACGCGCCAACACCACCACTCTTATGAAATAAAAAAAATATTTATTCGTAAAAAGCATGGACGGTAATAAGTATTATGAATTGCCCATGAGTAATGAAAAAAAAAATGTTTGATACGCGTTTTTAATGGATAATACTAATCTTAGAAGATTGAGTAACTGTAGTAATTACAAACAATATATTGGTTTTTAGTATCGCCGAATTATGATAAAAGTTTTTTGGACATATATGGTTGAAAAATATTTTTAAAGCCGCATGCGGCATCCATATGCTCAATACGCATGCATGCATTACGGGTCTCAGATTAATCAGCAAGTTAATTATATGCCGGCTGATGGCTAGGTTGATCGACAAAGCTTCGTAATATAAAACATATGTAGGTCAATAAACTGATCTAAGCATCTAATCGACATGCTTTCGTTGTAATTTTATCGCTCTGTCGCATGTAATTATAAAGTATGATATGGTTTATTGCAAAATTAAACTACCTAATATTAAATGCATTTTATACATACTCCTTTGGAATAAAGTCGATGGATGAAATATAAATAATACAAGCGAATTACGTTATTGTTTATATAATCGAGTTAAAACCAGATATTTCATTAGCCGCACCAAGTTTACCGCTCATTCTCTGTCGATTGACATTTTTGTTTATCGAATATGTTTTTAGTATTTTTTTCCATATACGCTCCAATATGCGATCTTCATAGCATGAAGATTTTCTTAAAATTCATTTTTACGAGTAATACTTGTTAATTATTAGCTCAACCGTTTCGGGTTTGTGTCCTGGCTACAATTCAAATGAATAAACATTTGTAAAATTTTCAACTAGCACAGACCTCGAACCCATGACCCTGGGGTCGTGAATCACTATCCACTCACCCACGAGGGCGACTTTTTTAGTATTGCTTTTGTTAATTCACGATACATCTTAGTGGAGTGTAGTGAGTCATGACATACTTTGTGATGTAACTTTTCGTTCAATCATTGTTTTGTTTAAACATGGACGTTTTTTCTGATTCTTTATTTATACAATTGGTATTCCAAAATATCGTAACATTGGAATTCGT
Source organism: Rhyacophila sp. Rhy_31_5 (assembly GCA_036584685.1). Taxonomy (NCBI): domain Eukaryota; kingdom Metazoa; phylum Arthropoda; class Insecta; order Trichoptera; family Rhyacophilidae; genus Rhyacophila; species Rhyacophila sp. Rhy_31_5. The sequence continues at coordinate 8,601 of JAPMAG010001147.1, read as the reverse complement.
TAAAACGGGATGTCACTATTTATTCCATTAACAGGTGGCGAATTATTTCCTGGATTAGCATAAAGATCAAATACAAAGTCAATAAATATAATAGGCTTCTCAACTTTTATTATTATAAGCGCGAATAAAAAATCAATGGTCGTAAATTCATATTAGGGGTGAGTAGTTTATCTCATCCCTGTGGACTATGCAGGTCAACGCTTGAGGGTGTACGTGGGTAGGTGAGTGCACTGAGAGCTGTACGCGGGAATAAATTGAAGATAAAAGTTGTAATTGAAATAATTGATTATATTTGCATTCTATTACATCGAAATAATAATTAAGTTTTATTACATACTTGTTTCCACAAAATATATTTATAAAATCAGTATTGAAGTTATGACATCTACAACTGAAAATTCAGTTCCGGGGAAAAGGAGGATGATTTACCACTGCATACATTTATAACCAATAATTTGTAAAGCTATCAAATTTTACATACTATTTAAATTTTTACTTATATTATATGTATTAGTAAGACTTCATTTAAAGTAATATTATTTTTGTAAATATTTATTGAAGTGACAAAAAACTTTTGACTCGCGAGCCGTATGTGGCTGTGCAAACATGATCCTCATTATAAGAAAGGTGTTTTCCGCAGTATCCCCTCCGAAATGGAGCGAACGGATTCACGGTGTAAAGATTTTCCAAACAGCTATTTTTTACTAGTACATAAAGTTCGTTAATATTAGCTCAACTATATTTGTTCATGTACCAGCAATAAATATAAATAATTAGAAAAAACACCTTAAAGTTGTGACCAGCTGCGGCATCCATCGTGCGACCAATATATTGGTCGCAGCAAGACAGCATTTCTACCGAGTCACCGTGGACGACGAAGGAAATTCACTATCCCATATTCGTATCGGATTTTAATCAAATATAACAACCATTTATTAAAAATCGACAATTAAATCAATTGAACTATGATATTTTATAGGTAGACTTATTGAAACCGGTGGTGGATTAACCCATAAGCAAGACAAGCACATGCTTAGCATCAAAGGAAAGAAGGGCACTAATTTTTTTTGTCATAGTCGAATTTATCATTTAAACTATTACAACGAAGGAATCGTTGAAAGTGCTTTATTTATTAAAAGTTCTCTCTTGTGTCATCATGTCAATCCTGCAAAATGAAGTACACTGTTCGCAGATTAAAATATGTATAAATGTTGAACATGTCTATATAAGTAAGGACGCACTAAAATTAGTTAGTGCTTATGGAATCCAAGGGTCTTAATTTAAACTTAAACTTTTTTTAAATTTAAAAGTTTTCCGCATTTTGTTTATATTGTTTGAAAATATATATAATATTTTTGACACTAAAATGTTATATCTTTTTTATTTATCTACTTTTTATTTGTTATCTGAAGCATAAAAAACTATATTTATTTGAAGCTCTTAATTATACTATCCACTCACTTATGTCGTCTTCGTAGGTGAGTGGATAGCGCATCCGACTCACGAGCTGAGGGTCTAGATTCATAATTCAGTAGCTGAAAAAGCGTGCGTTTGAAACCATGACATGTACGGACTTGATTGAGCTAATATATCTGATAAATATTACTCATAAAAAATAATCTCCATATTTTTAAAATCCATATGCATCGTTTCGGAGCGAATTTGGTTAAAAAAAGAATTATAAAATCTTGCAACGTATTCTTCTCATGTATTGCAAGTATATAAGCATAATAATTTTCTTCCACAAAAAATCGCTTTATAAAATAAGTTTACCCCAGTTTACCCATCCGCTCGGTGATTTAATAAAACACGTTCGGGGGAGGAAATCAGGGAGAATGTGCGCGTGTCGAGCGAGTGGCGCCTCGAGATAAGGTTACTAAGTTAGCTTAGCGCCTCGTTTCGGCGAATTCCCCCCATCCTGTTACCGGGAAAGCTATGTATGTACCATTATACCAAGTAAATAATATAGAATATTATACAGACATCTACTATGTAAATTAAATATTTTGTTTTAATATAGTAGGTACAAATAATAAAAACTGAGCAATAAATTCATATTATTGTATAGTACGAACTAAGCAATAATATTTACTACGTTTAGTTATTTATAATGTATTATTTTTTAACCATATCCGCTCCAAAACGAAGCATATGGCTCTCCACAATGTGAAGATTGTTTCAATAGCTTTTTTTAGCTTAACCGTTTCAGGTTTGTATCCTGGCTACAATATAAATGAATAAACATTCGAAAAAATTTGCAACCAGCACGGGGACCTAGAACCCGTGACCTCCACTTGCTAAGCGTAGGTGCTAAGTACTAGCCTAACAAGGGTGACAAATACGAGTATAATGTATACGAGTATTTAATCACGGAATATCGTAAGATTAAATTGAATGACATGCCTTAGTCTTGATAACATAATTTATTTATTTTTGACCTTACTATTTTGTTTCATTCACAACACTGTCAGAACAATCTTCACATTGTGAAAATACATATGCTTTGTTTCGGAGCGGATATGGTACTAAATAAATAAAACATTACAAATTAGCGCTACAATCCATTCAGGTCCATGGCCGACTGCACAATCTTCTTCAAGGCCTCTCTGTCTCTTGCTTTCTCTCTCGTGTCATTCACACTCAATATGTTCGCATTTTTAGTTACTTTATCGGCCCATTCAATTCTGAGCCGGCCGATGGGCCGAGTGGCTACTGAAGTTCCTTCAAACATTTTCTTGAGAGTTTTATGTAGATACATCGCACCTTACAACATGACATTCACATCAGGATCCCCTTGCTTTCAAGACATTCACTATGTTGGGGTTAAATTGCTCGGGAAGCTCAGCATTTGTACGGATGCGAAATCCTTGGTTTTCTTTAACTGGTCCAAGTATTCTTCGGAGAATTTTATTTTCGAATACTTGCGTGGCCTTTCCTTGTTTCTCCGTCATGCTCCAAGTTTCATAAAGGTTTTATGGTCACAATATAAACCCGGAATTTGGTTTTTTTCGACAGGATTTTGAACCTGACACTTCAGCTCAAATACAGCAGCATTTCTGCTCTTTAGTCTTCTTAATCTTTTCGGAAATGTTGCTTTCTTAGTACCTAAATAGTGAAGTCTTTTCAAATATGGATTTTCCCACAAACATGTTTCTTTGTGGCTAACTATTTTGTATTAGTAATAATGTACACCATTATAATTCATATTTTTCTACACTTATTGATATTTAGGTGTAAAAAAATACATTTTAGCTGTTATTAAATACTTTATTTTCATTTTCTATCTGATATTTTTTTACGTTATAAAACTTTTTAACATTGTCTCATTTAAATTTACGGCAATTACAGACTATTAATATTAACTTTCGTGCGTAATTGAAAATATATAGACTCGGGACATAATGTTAGCTGGAAATCATAATCAATTAAAAACTAATATTATTTATAATATATTATGATATTAAAATTGATTATAGAAGTTTTTAAGACTTATCACTAACCCACCAGTCCAAGCAATTACGAATGTCAACAATTGTATTCCTGACATTTGCACGAACGAAAAGTATCCCCCTATAAATGATTTAAACGGGATGGAATCATCAAATACGTTAGAGCAAATTCTAGAATTTATAATGAAATGAACTTTCGCCTCATCGTTTTATCCTTGTGGGTGAGGTGACTATAAAAGTTAAAGAAATACAGGGTATATTTAATGTTATTATTATGTTACATGTTTTATTCCTGAACTCAATTAGACAATAAGCACAACGTATTTGTATCTTCATTAAATTAGTTCTTAGATAATGAAAACAACACTTCAGCTTTGTTTTACTGATATAATAATTGTCTAATAAATAAAATTTGAAAAATAAATATTGCTTTTATGTTTTCTATCAGAATTATTCTTTTGTGATCGAGTGCTTATAAAGTCAATAAATATTTTAATTTTTCTAGGTTGTATAGAAATTATCCGTATTGTGATATGATTATTAAATTGAAATAATTTTATTCTTCGATTAAAAATTGTATGATAAAAAGGGCGGCAGCATTAATTTAATAGTGTGGCAATACTTCAACATCAAAACACCGCCATTTTAATAGGTTTGGCTGTCAAAAAATCGTTAGTGGTATGTGTTTACATTGTCAAATCGTTTGACAAGAAGTTCTAATTAAACACATAAAATGAGTAATATTTATATTCAAGAGCCTCCTGCTCTTGGTAAGGTAAGTATTTCCTAAATTACTCCTGTTTCAAACATATAACATTCTTTGAGGTTAATATAGTCATTTGAACATTTATTACTGCAAATGACACCACAACAATCTCCATTTAATTTATTTATCTTATAGAAGACGGTTAAGTTTAAATTATACTATTCAAATAGTTTATTTGTTGATATTTATGTATTTCTTTAGGTCCTTTTAAAAACATCAGTCGGCGATATTGATTTGGAATTATGGACAAAAGAAGCACCAAAGGCTTGCAGAAATTTCATTCAATTATGCATGGAAGGATATTACAACGGTAAAAATATTTTAATTACAGTTTTCCACTAGTTTTAATATATTCGAGTGTATTACTTATAATTGTATATAGCATGTTTAGTGTAAATTAGCAAGAGTTTGTTGCCGCATCTTATGCACTACTAAAGTATATTATAGTGAAACAGTGGTTGACGTAATTAGTTCATGGAGTCATGTATACATCCACATCTGAGGGAACATTAATATTATGATTATTAACAGTATTTATTCGTCGGTTTCAGGAACAATATTCCACCGTGTAGTACCAGATTTCATAGTGCAGGGGGGCGACCCAAAAGGCGACGGAACGGGAGGAGAGTCTATCTATGGAGGAACATTTAAAGTGCGTAAATATTATGTTAACTGTAGATAATGCATCATATATGAGTCACTGAGTTGCGAAACCCGCTCTGGCCGATTTTTGAATAAAAACAGTTAATTATGCAGTTCGGTGGTCTATCGAAAAATCTACCAACATGTCCAATTGAGAGTTGCAAATTCCATCCTATTTCATCAAAAAAATCAAAACAAATATTGATGCGAGTTGTGAATTCCTCTCTGAATTTTCTGACCAATCAGATGTCGCGATGCGCACAGAAATTTTGCTTCGATCATTTTACATTTTTTATTCATTAATAATGTATATGTTTATTAACAAATTATACTGCATAAAATTGAGTTGAATGTTTAATTTTATTTTTACTTATGTCCCGGAAGATATTAAATAACTTAAAATCACTAAATATACCCAAAAAAATTTTTTTTGATTTACTCAAAACTTACTAAAACCTCCAGAGTGGGTTCTGCAACTCGGCGATTCATATCTAAACAAAAATTATCATTCATTTATGGATTATACATAACAGTTTTTCTTCAATGTCCTGGTTTTTTCTTTCTGTTTCAGTGTTTTTTTTTTACTCAGTTCGTTCATCATTGCTTATGTAATATGTCATCATATTGATATGTTTTACCTAGGGCAGACTTAGTTAACATAAATCAATATACCAATTTTCTGTTAAGCTGTATTTTTCAGTTAATAACCTTTATTTAGTGAAGTGTTCTTCTACCAAAGCTTTGTTAAATATTTTATCTATATTGACTTTTAATTGCCTTATCTATCAGCTGTTCTGTAAAATATTTATTGTATTTTTGCTACTATGGTGACTGGTATACTATATACTCTTAAGTTTTTAGTTTCTTGGAAAATATTACTTCAAAATTAAACAATATTTGTCTTTTGAGTATGGATATTAATAATATTTGATAACATTATGCACGGATGATGCATTTATGTGCCAGATTATTGATCAGAAGAGAAGTGGCTTAAAGCAGCTCTCGAAAATCGGTTTTGTGAGGAAATAAATGTGTGATAATCTGAAAACATTTCTCTTTTGGCCGTGGCACGCGAAGTGTCCATTTATTGAAATGAATTAAAATCTAGCACTTCAGCACATATTGACTACCAACCACTAGTATAGATGTTTATATAGTTTGTGAAAAGTCTTGATAGTGGCTTGTGAAATTTAAAAACGAGAGTTTGGTGATCTACTACATTAAAAATGAAAGTGACCTGGATAAACGAATATAAATATCCTATATTTTTCTATTTCAAAGTACAATAAGGCATTAATGTGTGCAAAGATTCTTTATCTCAAGGGTATTCAACCTTTTTAGGCTGAGAGCTATGTTTAATTTTAATTTTCATGGTGACCAACTTCTAACAAGAATCGTATAAAAAAATTCTCTGTAGCTCATTTTTTAGTTCTTTAAAATTAAAAATATTTTCTTTAAAAAATAATTGTGATCGACCAAATTTCGCTCTGCGATTAACCTGTTGGGAAACCTTGCTTTATGTTGTTACTTTATGTTTAGTAGATTATATATTACTATAACATACTTATTTGTATAAGCTTATAAAATGTGATAAAATACTCATTATTAAAATCATTACATCTTCTTAACCATGCTACACTCCTTAGCCAGAGCATATGGACACCACATACTGCCTCCATGAATCCCTGTCACCGGCCAGTCTTCTTGCATCCTCCGATGTCAAATACATCCTCACAGTCATACCACCGCACTCCCAAAATTCTCTGCAAGCACCTGTTTTCGAAGCAGTAAACAGTTACTTTGAGACTTTGTAAGGTGCCATGATTCGCTACCATAGAGCACCAGTATACGTCAATATTTAACTCCAAGTATATTGAACACAAATATTTCATTGTACTGTGTTGTTAAACTTCAATGTCAATTTTTTTCAGGATGAATTTCATTCTAGATTGCGTTTTAACAGACGAGGTCTCGTTGCAATGGCGAATGCAGGAAAGGACGACAATGGATCACAGTTCTTCTTCACACTTAATACCACTCCAGAGCTTCAGAATAAGCACACTATCTTTGCAAAAGTTACAGGTATTAAATAATTACAATCAAGCAATATAGAACTTTAGTAAATTAGCAATTTGTTACTCGCTAGTAGTGTTTTGAAAACTGATTTTTTTTAGTAGATTCATTTCTTTGATTATGATCTTATAGTCAGATATTTTATATTCATTGTTCTGTTAATAAATATGCAAAAAAAAAATATTTATTGTGGAATGTCAGCAACCAAGCATGTTAAACTTAATTTTAGGCACTAAAAATACAAAATAAAGCTTTCATAACATTATTAATATTGTATCAGCATTTAGTTTCCATTATCAGACAATATATGGCCTAGTTTAGTAGGTTGACATGGTTTCTAAACAACTTAAAATATTTTAATGATTTTACTCGGAATCGCTAAAAATGGTTTGGTACCTAGAAGGTTGGTAACATCAGATCAAATTTTATGCTCGAAATCTGTTTGGGATATGTTGATTCGATGCAAATAATTAAAAAAAATATTATCTAACACCTCTCCCATATGTTGTAATTAATAAATCTCATTTTGAAAATGTATAAAAAGAAAATTCAGCTATGCAAAAATATTGAAGACATCTGATTTAAATCAAAGAGACATGTAAAGTAATCTGAAAAATGCGATGTATCTCAAAAAATGGTAGTCTACACTAAAACGTGAATAAATTTAACCGATTAAGTGCCAATACAAGTTTGAATATTTTATATGATTTTAAATATGAAAATGCAGATATATAACTATAATATGATCATTAACCTTTTCTGTGCCGGACATAATCTCATAATCCGACTATCTGTGAGTTTTTAAGCAAAAATATAACCTTATTATTTCTTCAAAAAGTATATTTAATGTTTATTTATCATGATATTGTTTTTAATGATCATATTATAGTCATATCTCCGCATTTTCGTATTTAAAATCATTCAAAATATTAAAATTTGTCTACCAAACTACGCTTTAAATTGTGTGAGTTACCTCATTTCTGGCACTTAATCGGTTAAAACTAAATCGTGACAAAGAAACATTCAATATATTTTTAAAAGAAATATTATAAGATTCTATTTTAGCTTCAAAATTCACACTTGCCGGGTTGTGACATTATGTCTAGAACAGAAAAGGTCAATCATGTGTGACAAGGTGGTGTTTTATATCGGATCAATAAAGATTTTTATGTATTAAATGTAGTAAAGGTCTCTGAGAACAGATGGCAGTTAACGAAAATAAAATTTGAATCACGGCACCATCTGTGGTGTACAATCTAATCAATCATAAGAATACTTAATCAACGAATATTCCGTAACCTGCTGACTTCGTGTCACAGAATTGTGATAGGTTATTCCTTTTAAATCTGACATATTACTCATAACTGCCTTTTTTATAATTAGATGCAGTCAATGATAGATAGGTTTGATCACCTACTTATTTTACTATATTAACCCTTTGAGGAGTTTCGCCGCATACGTGCGGCTAGATGCCTTATCGCCTTATTTTTAATGTCATTCTTTTATTATTTTCGAATAGAATGTTGTTATTTTTTTATATATATACTACATGATATGTGGAAGCCATAGTAATTATATCATATATTTTTAGGATAGAAAAAAGTACGTAAACATTTCGAAAAAATAAGTTAATAAAAAAAGTTGAAGAAGCATTGAATAATTCCTTTATGC